>SNQJ01S0090914.1:32863-48577 GCA_010110895.2 Picea sitchensis | reverse complement strand
GCATAATTTATTTCTACATCTAAGTTATTCATACATAAGATTCCATACTTGGACACAGGATAAATTCAAGCAAATCTTCCATTGTTAAGACTACGCAAATAATAAATGTACAGTTCAGTTATTCCCTTGTAAACCATAAAAGGGTTATTTGTTGTCAATTTATACAAATTCATAGTGACGCAGACCCCTGACCCTCTGTCCGAGATCCGCACAGGATCGTTCTAAATTCTACTCGAGCTGAAGTGGCTCCCTCGAATCCCTATTAGAACCTCACGAATCTTATCCACAGGTCCTTCGTGAAAACCCGCCCTGCGCAACTTAACACCAGGCGCGAGCCTTATGTCTCCATGCAAACAC
This sequence comes from Picea sitchensis, assembly GCA_010110895.2. Classification (NCBI taxonomy): domain Eukaryota; kingdom Viridiplantae; phylum Streptophyta; class Pinopsida; order Pinales; family Pinaceae; genus Picea; species Picea sitchensis. The sequence continues at coordinate 48,220 of SNQJ01S0090914.1, read as the reverse complement.
AACCCAGGCCTTAGCGTAAGCGCCTTTCGTGACATGTGATCTCACGAGTTCGTGAGTCAAATACCCTCGACTCCAAACCTCCGATACCCGAGATGCAATACAGGTATGGCTCCTTCCTCGCTAGCGCCTCTACAAGCGACCGTCGGCTAGGGCCTAATGCTAGTACCCCTCGCAACTTGCAACTTCACGAGTTGGAGTGTTGAGCCCTCGTGCTCCTCCTTTGTGAATCCCCGAGACGCGATAAGTCAACAATGGGTTGACTCCTTCCCAGGCGACGTGTGTCCTCCACCTGTCACCTGCTTCCACCTTTCTCTGGGTTCTTGTTGTTATGCCACCTGTCAAACACGTGGCCCCACCTAACGGATGTGCTACGTATTCGTATGAGTCCTCAGCACTCGACACTTTGCGACTTCGTAGTCGAAAATAAATTCTTTCAACCCCCGAACCCCCGATACGCGATACCCCGTGAAGGTTCTGATCCAATGGTTCTCCCATGGCTTTGATCCAATCACTTGGATCTCCTTCCATGCTCCTCGCAACTTGGGACTTCGTGAAACCAAGAATTTGGTTTGCCCTCCAAACTCATAAACCCCAAATTCGTGAAATGATCCAACGACGTGGGTTGAAACGAGATCAACGACTCATATTGACCTTCGAATCCTGGGTGATGGGTTTCACTGGCCTCTAACCACCTTGCAACTCTATAATATCCAACGAATCTCGCAACTTTGACACTTCTTTCACAAAGGCCTCTCGCCATCCGTTCACTCTTCTCAAGGATCTCGAGCCAGAATGACTTGGCGTCCTTCCACCCGAACTTGACTTCTGCGAGATGAATTAAATATCTGCCACCCTTTGAACACTTCAAAGTTACTATCCCTCCTGAGCTCTCACTTGCAAATTCAAGCCTCCAAAAGGAATCATTCTCACACTCCTTGCAACAAACTTTCAATTAACCTCTCATTATCTGAGTCTTCGACCCTGTACACTCTTTGCAACAATAGTCCTCCAACTTTCCCCTTGGTTCATAAGTTCAAAGTTTTCGACCAACCTGCGCACACCTTGCATGGCTCTATGTTTCACATGCCCTTTTGTTGGTATGAGAACAACGGTATCTCTCCTTAGCTTGCTGAGATAAAAATCAGACCCTCGTAAAGGCACACCTTGCGGACGGTCACTGCACTCATTATAGGAATTCTTAGGGAGAGAAACAATTGAAACTCATTCTTCTTCTCTATCTGACTTCATATATTCAACATGAAATCATATATAAAATACAGCATTGAGATAAATTCATAACAGAGAAACAAAACAACTGTATCCATACCATTTAACTAATGTAAATAGTAAGCACCATAACACCATGAAATTTGATTCAAAGTCTCATATATTAACTCAAGTTATCCTATACATGGGTTCTTCTCTACAGCTTTCTGCTACATCTCTACAACTTATCCAATCTAAATGATGATAATCCTCCTCTACTGATACAAGGGTGAGGGTGTCTATATATATTTTTCCCTCCTACGCTCTTAAACTATCTAATCTATTAAATTACATCCACCTGCCTTCATTAAACAGACTTAAATGCCTATTACATCTGATAGATGAGAGAAATCGCTCAAGATCTGTTCACAATTCCAAGATATAAATGTATGTACACTTCCCCTAGCTATTACATTAATATACATTTATTAATCTTCAAAACATTTCAAAATATGCATTGGTGCTTTTCTAGTTGTCTCTCGCCTTTACGCTTGCTTGGTTGGTTGCTTACGATGCTCCTGCATCATACTCCCTCGCTTAAAATCTTTCATGAACTCTTGTTCATGAGTTCTTGCATGATCTATCCATGCCTATGAATTTCTGCTTCATCGTCCCAACTGGCATCTTCAACTAGATGTCCTTTCCACTTGATCAAGTATTCAAAATACTCCTTTCTCCTGGTCTTTCTGCTAATCCTCTTGTCAATTATGGCTTCCATCTGTGGCTTTTCATCTACAAACATTTGTTTTGTCCATTAAACTTTTTATTGCTCATCCTCTGTTCCTTCTTCTCCAGCTCTGTAAGGGTACAAATCCGCGACATTGAATATTGGTGAGATTCTGACCCCATCGGGTAATTCAATCTCATATGCGTTTGCCCCAAATTTCCTTATGACCTTGCACGGTCCAATCTTTTTCATCTTCAGTTTGTTATATGTTCCCCTTGGGAACCTCTCCTTCCCCAGATGTGCAAGAATCAGATCACCAACTTCAAATTGAAGTTCTTGCCTATGTTGATCTACTATCCGTTTGTATTCTTGACTTGAACTCTGCAATCTCTCCTTAATTCGACTGTGAAGCTCCTTCATTCCTTCTGCAAAGTCCTCTTCACTAGCACTTCTAAATTCAACTTGTTCTGCATCTTTCAATTCAGAAACTCCCCTTGGTTGCATTCCATATAAAATATGGAATGGACTTTTCCCTGTGCTTCTATTGAGTGAATCATTGTAAGCGAATTCTGTCTATGGCAGAATGTGATCCCATAGACTGTGGTGTTTAGTCACTAAGCTCCTCAGCAAATCTCCCAAGCTCCTATTTACGACCTTTGTCTGTCCATCCGTATGAGGATGATACGCTGAGATAAAAGACAAGTTTGTTCCCAACTTCTTCCATAAGGTCCTCCAGAAATGTCCCACGAACTTGGTATCTCGATCATAAACAATACTCTTTGGTAAACCATGAAGTCTGACGACTTCCTTGAAAAACAGGTTTGTGATATGATTTGCGTCGCTAGTTTTCTGGCATGGTATGAAATGTGCCATCTTTGAAAATCTATCAACTACCACAAAGATCAAATCACATCCTCTTCGTGTCCTTGGCAGCCCCCATATAAAATCCATGCTCACTGTGTCCCATGGCCTTTCAGGTATGGGTAATGGTTGGTATAATCCCGCGTTCTGCTTTTTTCCTTTTGTGTGCTGGAAAATTCTACATCTATCCATGAATTTCTTAACATATGTTCTCATCCCTGGCCAATAATATGAGCCATTCAACTTTGAGAACATCTTGTCATGATCGAAGTGTCCGACCAATCCTCCACTNAGCAGGTTCTCCCTCATGGAGCATTTCGAAATACATTGTTGATTGCCCTTGAATAATAATCCATCTCAGATCATATACTCAGTCCATTGGTTTCTGTCTCTGATAATTGGATTCTCATACGCCTCATATGCTTCTTTAAAATTTGGGTCATCCCTGTACATTTCTTTGAGATTATCAAAACCCAAAGTCTTGACTCTGAATTCCTGCATAAGCAAACATTTCCTGCTCAAAGCATCAACAACTTTGTTAGCAGTTCCAGAAATATGCTTAATCACAAAAGTAAAATTATGGATGTATTCAACCCATTTAGCATGTTTTTGGTTCAACTTCTCCTGTCGAGTCACGAATTGCAAAGCGTGATTATTGCTGTACAAAAAAAACTTCTTGGGAACCAAATAGTGTCTCCATTTCTTTAGTGCTTGTATGAATGCATAGAATTCTTTGTCATACATGGAGTACTTAATCTTCGCTTCAGTCAGTTTGTCACTGAAATATGTGATCGGCCTGTCGTCTTGGCTTAAGACCACTCCAATTGCAAATCCACTCGCATCACACCTGACCTGGAATGTCTTGCTAAAATCTGGAAAAACCAGCATTGGTTGCTTAGTGATCTTCTTCTTCAGCAAATTGAAGATCTTCTCTGCTTCCTCTGTCCAGTGAAAATATTTATGTCTTTTCTTCACCGTATCCATAATTGGTGTGCTAATCCCACTGAAGTTTTGGATGAATTTCTTGTAGAAGCTAGCTAAACCATGGAAGCTTCGTACTTCAAATACACTCTTCGGCGATGGCCAATCCTTAATTGCCTTTATCTTTTCTGGATCCATTTTCAGTTCATTTGCAGAGATAACAAAACCCAAATAAATGAGTTATGTCCTCATAAATGATGATTTCTTCATATTGATCAGCATTTTCTCTTGCTGTAATCTCCTCATTACTGCAGCTAAATGATTTAAGTGTTCTACTTTTGCCCTGCTGAAAATTAATATATCATCAAGATATACAATGACGAATTTCCCAATGAAATCCTTCAGAACTTCGTTCATCAACCTCATGAAAGTACTGGGTGCATTCGTTAAGCCAAATGGCATGACAAGCCATTCATATAGACCTTCATTTGTCTTGAATGTTGTCTTCCATTCATCACCTTCTCTCATTCTAATTTGATGATATCCTCTTTTCAAATCAATCTTTGAAAAAAACCTTGCTCCACTCAAGCAATCCATCAAGTCATCCATCCTTGGTAATGGAAACCTGTATTTTATGGTAATCTTATTGATTTCCCTTGAGTTTGTACACATTCTCGAGCCTCCATCTTTCTTTGGGCTGAGTACTGTCTGAACAACGCATGGATTCAAGCTCTCCCGAATCAATCCTTTGTCCATTAAGTCCTGGACCTGTCTCTTAACTTATTCATTTTCCCACGGCGTCAACCGATATGCTTCTTTGTTTGGAAAACTGACTCCAAGTATAAGATCAATATGATGACTTATACTCTTGATAGGTGGCAACGAACAAGGTAGTTCGTCCACTACTATATCAACAAATTCTTCCAGCAACTCTTGAATTTCTTCTAGTAGATCATCTATTCTCGTACTGGTCAAAACAATTTTGGGATTCCTGACCACAATAAATTGGGTGTCTTCCTTCTTCTTAACCTCATCAAGAAGTTCCTTCCCACTCATGATAAGTACAATGTTGCTCATTTCTGTTTTCACCTCTTTATCCTTAATTGACAGCAACATGTGCATCCTACCATTTTTCTCCAGGGTGTACGTGTTCTTTCTCCTATCATGAACCACATTTATATCATAATGCCATGGTCTACCCAACAATAGATGACAAAAATCCATGGGAATGACATCACATAATATTTCATCTTTATATCCTCCTATTTTAAATTCGACTAAAAACTGTTTAGTGACATTTACCTAATGTCCTTTTTGTAGCCACGAAACTCTGTATGGGCTTGGATGTGCAATAGTCTCCAGCTCCAACTTTTCTACCATCTCTATAGATACAAGATTATCTATGATACCACTGTCCACTATGACCTTGCATACTCTATCTTTGGTTTTGCAAGCAGTCCTAAACATACTGTTCCTTTGGGTCGAGTTCTTTGATTCCTTCTCTGGCTTTAAGAGAACTTTTCTCATCATTAAGGATCTTCCACCCTCAGCGTCTTCTGCCTCAACATTCCATCCTTGAGCTTTGGAAATGTGAGTTTCACCACCTTCTTTCTTCTTCTCTAGACACTCATAGGATTTATGTCCAATTTTTCCACAAACAAAGCATTTCACTTCACCTCCTCTACCTCTTCCTCTTCCTCTAGCTTGAGGAAAATGTTTTATATTAGCATACTACCTTCCCTGTGAGCTTCCTCCCCTCTCGGGTTGATTTTGAGGTTTCTTCTCCTCTTCTTTAGGTTTCTAAATCTTGTCTTGGGAAATTATCTTGCCTCTGCTTTGACTTCTACCTTGGCCTCTTTAACCTTGCTTCTGGCTCAGCTTCTCTTTATCTTTCAGAGCCATCTGATAACCATCTTCCATAGTCTGAATGGTCATCATGATCATCTCATCTTGAATGTCATATCCCAGACCATTCATGTACCTAGCAACTTTTTCATCATCGCTTTCCTGATGACCTGCTCTGATGTTTATCCTGTCACTGACATAATCTTCTGTCTCAAATTCTGCATCCTTCGAAACAGAGTGATTTGATAATCCCTGGGTATAATTTTGGCTTTCATATTTGCAACCATTCTATCCCAGCTTTTGATTTTCGGCTTGCCCTTGCAGCGTCTGTCAGCCTGCAGTTCATCCCACCATAGAGATGCATGCCCTTTAAGTCTAGTAACGACATGTTTGAATTTATTTTCTTCCTCGACATCCTCGTAGTTGAAGTATTTGTATAGAGCTCTAATCTAGTCTAGAAGCTCTTCAACATCCAAGTTTCCTTCATACACTAGAATGTCCATTTTTGCTTTGGCACCTATCCTTGCAACAACCCTCAATAGGAGTTCTTCTACAGCATCTTCGACTGCAACTTCTTCTCCTTCATTTCCATCTTCATTTTCACTTGCAGCCTCGCTAATATCCCCAGTTTCAACTGTGCACCTCTGTGTTGTCTCCATAGCATCAATCCTGGCACGTAATTCGCGCATTTCCCTTTCCACTACTGGATCAGGTAATTTCCTGTCTCTTCTTCTCGATGGCATGGCTGTAAAATTTTCTCCATTCTCTTTGCTACAAAAAGAAAAGAATTTGAACTGGCTCTTATACCAACTTGACGTAGACCCCCGACCCTTTGTCTGACATCCGCAGAGGATCGTTCTAAATTCTACTCGAGCCAAAGCGACTCCCTCGATCCCTATTGGAACTTCACGAATCCGATCCATAGGTCCTTCGTGAAAACCCACCCTACGTAACTTAACACCAGGCACGAGCCTTATGTCTCCATGCGACCACAACCCAGGCCTTAGTGCAAGCACCTTTCATTACTCGCAATCTCACGAGTTCATGAGTCAAAGACCCTTGACTCCAAACCTCCGATACCTGAGATGTAATACAGGTATGGCTCCTTCCTCGCTAGCGCCTCTACAAGAAACTGCCGGCTAGGGCCTACTGCTAGTACCCCTCGGAACTCTCAACTTCGTGAGTTGGAGTGTTGAGCCCTCGTGCTCCTCCTTTGTGAATCCTTGAGATGCGATAAGTCAACAATGGGTTGACTCCTTCCCAGGTGACGTGTGTCCTCCACCTGTCACTTTCTTCCACCTTTCTCTCAACGCTTGTTGTTATCCCACCTGTCAACCACGCGGCCCCACCTAACGGATGTGGTACGTATTCGTACGAGCCCTCAGAACTCGGCACTTTGCAACTTCGTAGTCGAAAAGAAATTCTTTCAACCCCCGAACCCCCGATACGTGATACCCTGTGAAGGTTCTGATCCAACGGTTCTCCCATGGATTTGATCCAATGGTCTAGATCTCCTTCCCTGCTCCTCGCAACTCGGGACTTCACGAAACCAAGAATTTGGTCTGCCCTCCAAACTCACGAACCCCGAATTCGCGAAATGATCCAACGACGTGGGTTGAAACGAGATCAACGACTCATATTGACCTTCGAATCCTGGGTGATGGGTTTCACCGGCCTTTAACCACCTTGCAACTCTGCAAGATCCAACGACTCTCAAAACTTCGACACTTCTTTCACGAATGCCTCTCACCGTCCGTTCACTCTTCTCAAGGATCTCGGGCCAAAATGACTTGGCGTCCTTCCACTTGAACTTGACTTCTACGAGATGATTTCAATCTCCACCTCCCTTTGAACACTTCAAAGGTACTATCCCTCTTGAGCTCTCACTTGCAAGTTCAAGCATCCAAAAGGGATCCTACTTGCACTCCTTGCGGAAAACTTTCAATTAACCTCTCGTTATCTGAGTCTTCGACCCTATACACTCTTTGCAACTATAATCCTTCAACTTTCCCCTTGGTTGATAAGTTCAAAGTTTTTGACCTACCTGCGCACACCTTGCATGACTCTGTGTTTCACAATGCCTTCTGCTAGTATGAGAACAACGATATATCTCCTTAGCTTGCTAAGATAAAACTTAGACCCTCGTCAATGCACACCTTGCGGACATTCACTACACTACTTGCAGGAATTCTTAGGGAGAGAAACAATTGAAACTCATTCTTCTTCTCTATCTGACTTCATATATTCAACATGAAATCATACACACAATACAACATTGAGATAAATGCATAACAGAGAAACAAAACAACTGTAACCATACCATTTAACTAATGTAAACAGTAAACACCATAACACCAGGAAATTTGAGTCAAAGTCTCATATATTAACTCAAGTGCTCCTATACATGGGTTCTTCTCTACAACTCTCTGCTACAGCTCTACAACTTATCCAATCTGAATGATGATAATCTTCCTCTACTGATACAAGGGTGAGGGTGTCTACATCCGTTTTTCCCTCCTATGCTCTTAAACTGTCTAATCTATTAAATTATATCCACCTACCTTGATTAAACAGACTTAAATGCCTATTACATCCGACAAATGAGAGAAATCTCTCAAGAGATGTTCACAACTCCAAGATATAAATGTAGGTATGTTTCCCCTAGATATTACATTAATATACATTTATTAATCTTCAAAACATTTCAAAATGTGTGCTAGTGATTTTCCAGCTGTCTCCCGCCTTTATGCTTGCTTGGCTCGCTGCTTACGATGCTCCTGCATCACATAGTGCAGAGACTATTTAAAAAAATCAGATTATTCGAATGGCAGGAAATAAAACTGTACATTATGTTATAAAAAGAATTAGAAGATCTATATATCCATAGGCTCGAATCCAAACAGTCATAAATAGAACACCCAGAGTGATAACAAACATCACCGAGACCCCATTCCTGAATCGTTCAAGTCCAAACATTTAAATTGAAACCCAAGTAAATTTCTTGAATAAGGCATGGTATTGATCCGTCGTAGATACTGTGTAAGCCCTACAGGAAAGACAATATGAATTATTAGCATCAAATAGAAGCCAAGCAAACTTTAGCATTGAAGTTAAATTAAATAAGACAGCGAAGATCTCATCATACAGGTTAATACTTATCTTGGAGTTACCATAGGTATACTCCCAGTCAGAGTCGTGATCCATCTACATACCGAAAGGGGAGGAGTGAACTTGAAGAGTCTGATGGGTACCCTCACAGTGAAACAGGGGGGTCCCATCATTAGATGTGATAGCCAACAAAGAAAAAGAAATGAATACTAACTGATTGCACAACTATAAAATAGATCAGACATTATTCAAAGAAAGACAATCAATAACATACAACATATAATTACTACGTAGAATGACCAATCGAGTCATAGAGAGTATTCCGAAGTATGGTCCTCACAAGAACGAATTCTCCCAGAAATATTTATAAAGAAGTTTTAAATCAATACATAATACTCAGGTTTTTCCCTTTACAAAAAGAAACTGCGACAAACAAATTCGAAGATTTCAAATGATAAGATGGTATAGGGTAGGATGTTTAGACCAGAGGAATTTTTTCCCAACTAAAAACTACAGACGAAGTTACGGGATGTTAACCCACTTTTTCCCTTAACATATACAAACTATTGATAAGGATACAAAATCCAGTTAAGTTACACCTAGCGTTAAGTAAACATAACCTAAGTTAAACATCATTTAAAAACTACAGGAAGTATAACTCAATTAGAACCAAGGACATGATCGAACAATGATATTTATCCCCTAAATATCCACAATTTTGACATGAACCACTTTTTAAAAAGTCACAAGCTCGGTGCCGAAAACATTTCTTCTCCAAACGAAAGAATGCCAAGATACACAGTGGAGGACCCATGTTATCATTATCGCGCTCTGTTATGAAAACAAGTCACGACAAACATCAAGGGGCATATGCAGAGAATAAAGAGAATTTAAAGAAGTTTAAATAGAAGTAAAAATCCCCATACAGTCTTCACGACTGTTATTTAAAAAAAAAACTCAAATAAAAATGAAATTAACACTTACACTACGAAAGGGAAAGACCTTGCCTTAGAAGTAAACCTAGTTCCAAATCAGGATTTAACACCCAAGACAATCCATGAAGCAAGTAGGAAAACCACAAAATAGAAAGTGAGTCATATCAAAGCAACAAAATCTTAGAAATACACATGCATAATATACGCATCAATACCGGATGGCGTAACCACAAATGACATAGAACGAACAATCCAAAATGGATTATATTTGATAATTTTATTATGGCCAAAATAACAGAACCAAAACCCTTGTTACCCTTGACCTTTTCGGTCCAAAAACCTGTCTACGGGTTTTTCACAAGTGCAAAATCTATCGCAGAGTACCAGGGTTTGGGTAGAAGACCAAAATATAAGATAAGGGTGAAGCCATGGTAAAACCCTAAGTAGTGTCGAATACAATACCAACTGTTAAAAGAAAACTAAACCCTACCACTGAAATAAAATGAATAGCACGAACATGAACTTTGAAGGTAACTGGGGAACTTTAGTAACACAGAGAGTTAGATATGAAATATCGAGGGATGGTTACCTTGCAAAGGGTTTCCAATTGGGGTTCTTCTAATGTTCCATTCACTAGAACGCGCTCTCGTACACGAATGTTGGCCATGGCACCAAGCTGAATAGTAACAGGGGTAGTCTCCTAGTGTTTTTCATAAACACAGATATAGGAAAAGAGTGAACAAAACAATAGTAAACCCTCCATCGAGCCGAGTAATGGCGATGGGTAAAAACTGTGTCGAGGACATGTGAACCGTGCAAGGTGGAAAAAATGCAGTGGGCATGGAGGTCGAGCAATGGATAGAGGAGTACGCCATAGGATATATTAAATGTTGCAGGTATAGCCTTTAAGACTAGACAACGTTACCTCTGTAACTTTATTTATTTCCATATTTATGGTGAAGTACAATTATAGACCAGTTAGGTTTTAGTTGCGTATCATTGTTGTCCTGGTCATGTGATAGCTCCTGCCTATCATCTCATTAACACTTAGGCCAAGTTAGTTACCTTGGGATCATTCGACAACAAGAAAACATATAGTTGACCCTTGTGCTAGTCACAACTACCAGTTAGTTAATACTTATGCGCACGGGTGTCATATACTTATAGCCGTGATATCAAAATGATAAGGATCGTTAAATGGTAATACAATTATACTATAGATTTCACAAATGGGATAGAATTCCTATAGTATACATTTAATTTGTACAAATAGAATGTAAGACCAAGGTGGATACATGCCTTAGGTAGTAGATTACACCTTCACTCTTGTGGAAGGTAGAATCGATATTGTCATAAATAAAGTATGTACATTTATATATATATATATATGTAACTTACATCCTTGTCAAGAATAATTAAGAGTAATCTATGGATGCCATGGAAGTAGTAGGACCTTTATGTAGTAAAGTTAATGATTTGTTTGCAATATTTCCCGTTTTAGACAAAAGATCAATTCTGGTGGCCCTAAATAAAAATATTTTTATTGGTAAATTTGGGGAACATTACAGTACAGATTAGGGAACTTCATCAAGTATTGCAAATAACATGGAATAGTACAACAATTTACAGTACCCCACACTCCACAGTAGAACGGAGTTGCAGAAAGGAAAAAAAGAACTCTGGTGGAGTGTGCATGAAGGATGATGAAAGGTAAGAATCGCTCAAATCCTTTTTGGGTGGAGGCCATTAGCACTTATGTTTATTTAAAGAATAGAAGTCCAACAAGGTGTATTTATCATAAAACTCCTTTCAAAGCCTTGTATGATTCTAAACGAGTAGTTATAATTTGAGTATATTTGGGTGTAAATATTTTGCACATATTCCAAAAGAGAACATGAAGAATCTTGATGCTAAATATATCAAATGTATTTTTATAGGGTATTGTTCAGAATTTAAAGCATATAAATTGTTTGATCCATCTACTCACAAAGTGTTTGCGAGTAGAGATGTAATTTTCCATGAGAAAACAAAAGGAAATAATGAAGACAATAGTCATGAAGGATGGCATGTACTTCTTGAATATGAAGAGGTCAAAGAAGAGAAGCACCAGCATGAAAAGTCATCCAGTGGCATGGATACATCCAACATTGAAGAAGAATATTCACAAAACGAAGAATAAGTCACCATCCAATTGAGAAGATCTTCAAAACAGGTTCATCCACCTGACAAGTATAAATATTATGTCATGATGATTAATATTTCCAATGTCATAGAACCCATGAGTTTTAATGAAGCTAATTAATATGAAGAGTGGAGAAAAGTAATGGAGGAAGAATATTACTGTATAATGAAAAACAAAACTTGGGAATTGACTGAATTGCCTAAAGATAAAAATCCCATAGGATGTAAATGGATATACAAAACTAAATTCAAAGAAAATGGTAGTATAGATAAATATAAAGCCAGATTGGTGGAAAAAGGGTATTCATAGAAGGAAATCATTATTATGTAGAAACATTTGCACCAGTAGCTAAATTAAATAATAGAATATTCTTAATTGCATTAGCTACAAAGTACCATTGGAAGATTCACCAATCAGAAGTAAAATCTTATTTTCTGAATGATGAGTTAAAGGAGGAGGTTTACCTTACTCAACTAGAGGGGCTTGTGAAAATTGGTCAGGAACATTTAGTGGTTAAATTAAAGAAAGCATTGTATGGATTGAAACAAACACCTAGGTCATGGTATGAGAAGATATATTCCTTCTCTCTTTAGGAGGGTTTTATGAGGAGAAAAAATGATCCAAATATGTCTACCAAGTTTTATGAAAAGGGGCATGTTGTATTGATTTCCTTATATGTTGATTTAATTATTACAAGAAATTTAGAAAAATGATTAGTGGAATTAAGAAACAAATTTCATAGGTATTTGAAATGAGATATCTCGGTGAGTTACATTATTTCCTAGGTCTTGAATTTTTGAGAAATGTTGGTCAAACCTGTGTGTCTCAAGGTAAATATGTCAGAGAAGTACTTAAGAAGTTTAAAATGGATCAATGTAATTTTTTTATGTTCCAATACAACAGAACATGAAAAATTACTATGATGATGGTTGGAAGGAGGTAAATGGTACAATGTATAGATAGGTGGTGGGAAGCTTTAACTATATCACTACAACCATACCTAACATATCATATTATGTTAGTGTGTTAATTCAGTTTATGGAAAAACCTCTAGAAAACCATTGGAATGCAGTGAAAGGGGTACTCATGTATCTCAAAGGCATAGATTCATTTGATGTTGAGCTGACAGGTCACTTAGATTCATACTACATTGGCAATCTGGATGATTGGATATATACTACAGGTTATGCTTTTGGCATTGGATATGAGATTGTTTCATGGAGCAGTAAGAAGCAACCTACTGTATCTTTGTAATCCACTGAGGTAGAATATAAAACATTTCGTGCATCAACTTGTGAAGTTGTTTGGTTGAGAAGACTACTTCAAGATGTTGGATAAGAACAAAGGAAAGATATGATAATCAAATGTGACAACCAGAGCTCAATCAAGTTAGCAAATAATCCAGTTTACCATTAAAGGAAAAATCACGTTGATACTTTGTTCATTTTGTTCGAGAAAAGATGCAGTCTAATGACATTGCTTTAATGGATTGCAATACTAATGAAAATGTTGTTGATAATTTCACTAAGCCTTGTGGGAAGATAAAATTTTAACTCTTTAGTGTAACAACCCTAGTGAACAAATGTTTAAGGTTTATTAAGTAAAATTTATTTAGGGGATTAATTGTCTTGACAAGGTATTAATTAAACAAAGATTGATCTAATGATATTAATTAAGTAGTTATGAATTAATTAAAGGTTATAGTTTTAATTAATTAATTAATTAATTAACTACCTATTACATTTAATAACATGAGTATTAATTTAATAGATTAATAAATTATTTTATTAAATTAAGAGTTACGTACATGGAAAGGGATAAGATATTAAATAAAGGGGATAAGGGGGCATTAACGATGACAGAATAAGAAGGTAATAAATGGGTTAGGTAGGGAGTAAATGAGGGGGGAGTCGGTGAAGGATGAATATGGAGGGGAAGGAGGTTTACGGGAGGGGATTGGACGGGAGAGGGGGGATTGGTTTGGAGGGATCTTGGATTTGCAGAGAGGAGTGGAGTTTTGGGAGTGGGATTGTATCAGTCAGGAACCGGGGTTGCTGGAGGTTTTGGGCACGGGGGCTAGGATATCCATATGATATCCTGGAGCTAGGAAGTTACCTAGTTGGCAGGGAGGAACTAGGTTTTGGGCACTGTTTTATAGTGCAGCAGCGGTCAAGAAGGTAAAAGAAAAAAAAAAGGGTTATTAGCATCAGGTTCAGGTATTTAAAATTATGCAATTGTTTTTAATCTCTTATAAAATTTTATTATTATTATTGATAAATTTGTATGCGAATGTGCTAAATTATAGAAATTCTTGAATTTTACTACTATGTTGTAAAATAAATGGTTGTTTAATTTATTCGGCCCCTACATTTAGCAAGATGTTAGTTGTGGATATCAATCCTTTCTCCATTAAAAGGGAGACATATATGTTAATTTTTCAAAATCCCAACCCAGTTTCAGTCTCGCTGATTTTTCAGTCAAATTTAAATTCCAAACTCAGTTTCAGCATATGTTACAGCCCTGTGTTTCAGCATATACTCACAGCGGTGTTTCAGCATATGACTCAGCACTGTGTTTCAACATCTGTTACAACACTCTGTTTCAACATCTGTTACAACACTATGTTTCAGCATCTGTTACAACACTGTGTTTCAACATCTGTTACAACACTGTGTTTCAGCATCTGTTACAGCACTGTGTTTCAGCATCTGCTCACAGCAGTGTTTCAGCATATGACTCAACACTGTGTTTCGGCATATACTCACAGCTGTGTTTCAACATATGACTCAGCACTGTGTTTCAACATATAAAAAACTTAACAGAAAATAAATTTCAAAACTGAAACATGAGGATTCTGAACATCATTTTCAATGCAGAAATAAAATATTAGCAATATGCAAAACTCAGAAAATATAGACACAAAGATTTTCGGTCTAACTTTGACCCTAGAAAAACCCACAAGGGGAAAACCAGTTAGAGAGGGCTTTCTATTATTTATGAGCTTCCGAGAAATTCTTTTACAGCATATTCATCTTCAGATATTTACACAAACTTATCTGGACATTCCTGTAGCTTTTCTCCTCAATTTCTGAACCATAAATTCGTACAACTGTACGACAATTAACTCTGTACGGACTGTCTCGAAATTTGTGCCAAAACTCTGCTAAGACTGTACGGACTGTACAGAAATACACTCAGAAATATATTACAGTAGTTACCTCAATTTGTGTGCCAAACAATGTTGTATGGAAGCCTTAGAATGCATGCCAATACTCTCAGAAATTGCAGCTGCTGTCCTCCTCAATTTCTGTGCACATTACATGTTCTTTGACCTCCACAAATCCGTACGGTATGGCCTGTTCTTCCTTGCTGTCTGAAATCCATACTTCTCTTTGCTTTGGTATGCATGCTCTCCTTCGGAAAATTCTGTCTCTTTTCTCAGCTCAACCTCTCTCTTGCTCTCTCTTGTTTTCTCAACAAGAATGCTACAACTTTCTTGTTCTTGGCATCTCACCAAGAACCTCTTGGAATCTCACCAAGAATCTCTTGCTCTCTCAACAAGACTGTTGCTG
>SNQJ01S0090914.1:6298-17074 GCA_010110895.2 Picea sitchensis | reverse complement strand
CCCCCCTGCATGCTCAACGCATACTCTCAGACACTACTACTCGTGCAAAGAATATAAGACATACCCAACACTCCAAGGGGTTTTTCACAGTCATATTATACAACCTGGAAGACAAGGATCACATCTTCAAAGGAGAACCATACTTCTACAACTCTGCAACTCTCTACTTGCACTTTTGGACAGATCGTTTCTACCCTGAAAAGGAAACTTTTGCTAATGCATTGGTATGGATTCACCTTTATTCCCTGCCTCAAGAGTTATGGTTAAAAGAAATTTTAATGGGCATTGATAACACTCTGAGAAAACATGTTAATTCTTCAGAAACTACAAAACAAAGAAAATACACCTCTTATGCAAGAATATGTGTTTATATGAATATCTCCAAATATTTTCCAAGCACAGTAACCTTGGAATACCAGGATGCAGAATGTTCTCAGACCATAGACTACGAACACGTTCCCTTCAGATGTCGAAAATTCCATGAACATGGACACCTATTCAGGGACTTCCCCCCCTAAATTCCCCCCCTAAGACAAAATTTGAAGAGAAACCAAAGGATGGATTCACCTAGGTTCAGAATTGTAGAAGACAAACAAAGAAAAAACCCACCACCAACAATGGAAGAAAGAACCCCAATACCAACTCCTTTGGAGCCCTTAACCAGCTTCCAGAGGCTGAAGAGGTAGAAAACCCACACAAATATGTAAAAAAAGAACATGGCAATAGCAAGGAGGATCATCGGCCATAGGTGCACCCGATTCAAGATAACCAAGCAGACACATAGGATTTTCTAGACTCAGAGAAAGAACCAGAGAGGGAAGAAGATACAATTATGGAAATGGATGAGCAAGACCTAGCCGAAATTGATTTAGACAGGCTAGAAGAAGCACTCAACAAGAAATATCTACAAACGATACCAGAAGACCAGCTCAGAAAAGTCCACAAGGTCTTCCTAGACTCATTAGCAGGGGCTACCTCTAGACTTCGCATCAGTTTGGACCCAAACCCATATCCAAGGAGACATCCAAAGGAAAACAAAAGGCGCGGGAGAAAATCAACACAACAATTAATAAAAGAGGCAGGAAATTATATGATCAACTCGAGACATATACAAAGGCTCTTAGAAAGCTCCTTTTCCCACCCTCCAAAATGTTAATAATGAGGATCCTCACCTAGAACATCCCAGGCCTAAATGGGAGATCCAAACAAAGGATTCTTTGAAACTGCATAAGAACAGAAAACCTCGATATTCTCTTGCTACAAGAAATAAAATGTGAGGGGAAAACCGCAGAAGACGTACTAAGAAAATGTTGGCGTAACTGCAACTCCTATAACTCAGATTTGAAAGGTGTCGTAGGGGGTCTTTCCATCCTATGAAACCCTACCAAATTTATCCTAGACCAAGGCTTCTTTACTCCAAGAACTCTCACGGCTCACTACCAGGCTATTGTTTCAGACAAGGATGGGCTGATCACAATTGCCTATGGGCCACAAAACAACCAAGACAAATATCTCTTTCTCCAGAGTCTGGCTTACTTAAGCTTTCTAGAAGAGCACAAGGGATGGATAATTGGTGGAGATTTCAATATGATCCTCACGTTGGAAGAAAGAAGGGGAGGGAAAAAATACCTGGAACAAGATAGCTTAGAATTCTAGGAACTTATAGAACACCTCAAATTGGTCGACATAGAGAATGGAAATGACACTTACACCTGGACCAACAAATGATCAGGACACCAACAAATTTCATATAGGATAGACCTCTTCCTTATCTTAGAATCCCTCCTATTGGAAGGTCCAATGTTAGAATCCAACATTCTCCCAAAGGTGGGTTCAGACCATTGTCCTGTTCATCTTTGGGTTGACACAATAGCCACCCACAAGCTCAAACCCTTCATATTTGAGAAATTCTGTCTCACCCACTCATAATTATAGGAACTAGCCCGACACTGGTGGGGCAATGCAGAGATCCAAAAGGGAACCAAAATGTACTACTTCCAGCAAAAGCTAAAACACTTCAAACAATAGGTGCACAAATGGAACAAGGAAGTATTCAGGAATATCTTCTAGGAAAGGAAATTGCTGGAATAAAAACTAGAGGACCTTCAGGGGAAAATCATTCACTCTGGGCCAACAATCACTGAGCAGTAGGAGGAGAATGAAATCAAAAGGAAACTGGAAGAAATATACAAGCAGGAAGAAATCTTGTGGAGACATAAATATTGGGTTCAATTGCTCAACAAGGGAGATAAAAACACCAAATTCTTCCACCATTCCATGATCCACATATGCTTCATTAATTGCATTAAGAATCCCAAAGACTCATAGGGAAACACCCTATTAACTCATCAGGAAATAACGCATGAGATATCAGACTTCTACAAGGATCTCCTCTCCGAACCTAACGTGGACCATACCTCAACAATAGAGCAGGTGCTCCAAAATATCCCAACTCCAATCACCCAGGAACATAATGAGGCTCTCATGACACCCATAATGCAAGCAGAAGTGATAGCTATTAAGGATTTACCCATAGGAAAGACTCCAGGCCTAGATGGTTTCACAACAGACTTCTTCCAGTCCTCTTGGCTAATGCTAAGGGGTGAAGTGTGGTAGCTGGTGGAGGAATCACGCAGCTCAGGAAAATTTCTTCCAACACTAAATGCCAATTTCCTCACCCTAATACCCAAAGAAGAAAGGGTAACAAATCCAAATAATTTCAGACCCATAGCACTCTGCAATGTGATCTACAAAATCATCTCCAAGGTCATATCTCTAAGACTCAAGCCAATACTCCCCTTCGTCATCTCCAAGNGGATACGTCAAAGAAAGGCAAATTATGGATAGCATCATACTTGTCCATGAAATAATTCACTCACTCAAAAGCACCCATACTCTAGGTATGCTTCTAAAACTTAACCTTTCAAAAGATTTTGAAAAATTAATCTTGCAGTACATGAAACCTCTTTTAACAAATTTTGGTTTCAACAAGGATTGGATCTCTTGGATAATGAACCTCATTTCCTCAACCTTCTTCTCAACACTTGTCAATGGAGTCCACTCTCAACCCTTCTCCCCCACAAGAGGAATAAATCAAGGTGACCCTCTTTCCCCTTTCCCATTTTTCATAATGGTTGAGGGCCTAGGATGCTATATCAAAGCTTCAATTCAAAATGGATCCCTTCAAGGCCTCCCTCTTCACAAGTTACAACCGACAACCTCCCATAGCCAATTTTTCGATGACACAATGCTACTGAACACCCCCATAGCACAAGAAGCAAACAAACTAATATCCATCCTCAATGATTTTAGTGAAGCTTCCGACACCACCTTTAATCTGGACAAGTCACAACTCTTCTTTTTAAATACACCTGAAGCAATACAACAACACATTTCTCAAATTTTGAATACTCTTGTATGCTCTCTTCCCTCTCACTACCCAAGACTCCCTCTTTATGACTCAACAACCAAAAACATCTACTAGTACTCTCTCCTACTCTCCATCTCCAACCGTCTTAGCAATTGGACCTTTCGTTCCCTCAAACTACCAACCATAATCATCCTCTTAAGGTTATTCCTTCAATCCATCCCTTCTTACCACTTCTCAGCCCTAGCTTCCCCCCAATCTATCATAAAGAAAATAATGAATCTGCAAAGAAAATTTCTATCGCATGGCCATAACCCCCAAAAAAAATGGGCCCTAGTCAGTTGGGACATAGTCTGTAATCCCAAATCTTTAGGTGGTATGGGCCTTCGGGACCCTGGAAAATTAAATAGCACCATGGGAGAAAGAATTTGGTGGATATGGCTCAAAACTCCAACAGAGATCTGGATAAAACTATGAAAATGAAAATATTCCCTAAATACGCATCAAATAATCTAATAAGGATGCAGGAAAAGATTCAAGGATCCAACATGTGGAACGCAGCCTGGAAAAATCATCCACTCATACAGGAACATTCTTTCTAGGAAGTTCGTAATGGCCATAATGCCTTATTTTGGACGAATTCCTGACAACAATTTCCACCCATACAATTAGAAGAAAATCTAAAATCCAATGAAAATCACATTCAAGATCTTGCCACTCTCAAAGTGGCAGATTTGTTGACAAATACCCCCAACAACTCTCCCTGGCGAAGCTTGAAATCAACCCATCAAGAACTCCAAGAGGAAATGGATCATGACCTGCAGTACTAGAAACAAAAAACATTCCAAAGGAAAATCCGAAAAGCCACAGATCAAGATATTCTCAGATGGGGACACACACCTCATGGAAATTTCACTCTCAAGGAGGGATACACTCTACAAGAAAAATTCCAAAATATTCAAAAAGATAGCATCTCGACAACAATATGGAAATCAAAACTCTAGCCCAAAATATCCATGTTCCTATGGATTCTACTTCAGAACAAGATCTTAACCTGGGAAAATCTTCAAAGACAAGGTTTTATTGGCCCCTCGATTTTCCATCTCTGCTATCATCAGACATAAATCATGGAGCACCTCCTAAACAATTGTCCACTCAGTGAGGAAATTTGGAATCAAGCCACTCATCTCATGAGAAGAAGCAAACGAGTTAAAAACAACATCATAAGTACAATCAGGGATTGGGGATCTGATTCCTTCAAAAGTCCTATCCTGAAAAGAACCATGCAACTCTTACCAGGATTCATAGTTTGGAAACTATGGAAAGAGAGGAACTCAACAATCATTAATTCCCAGCCCTCCCTACCCACCCACCTTTGGAATACAATCCTCCTGCATCTCCAAGAAACTCTTCAACTACAATTGTGGACCCAGGAAGATCGCCCCACTGATCCAGGTGAGATATCGATCCTTAAATAATGGGGCTTCTCATTATCATACTCCACCCCTCCTCAGCAACCCCCCCTAAAATCTAAATCCATTAGTGCCTCTATGTGGATTCCCCCCCCACCTGGATTTCATAAAGTCAACTTTGATGGTGCTTCCAAAGACAATCCAGGACACTCAGGATATGGAACTGTCATAAGAAACAACATAGGCCAAATTCATTCCCTCATTGTAGAAAATCTGGGATGCGACACCAATAATTCAGTGGAAATTTGGGGTCTTATCAAAGGAGTGAATTGGATCTGGACCAAAACCTCACATGTTTGATCATTGAAGGAGACTCCAAATTCATAATTGACTAGGCAACAAAAATCCTAAATGGAATAGACCCAGGAAAAATAACCCCCAGTTGGCACCTCCTTGGCCCCCTATACAAATTCCAGGCACTTCTCAAACCCTCTCTAACTCTCACCCCCTCTCACATAATGTGAAGTGAAAACAAAGTGGTGGAAAAACTAGCCAATGTAGGGGTTGATTCCATGTAGAAGATCATTCTCAACAATTCCAGGAAGTCCCAAAACTCATCCCTATGCTTCCAATGCAAGGAGCTAGCCCAGCTGGAAATCCCTTACCCGGATGGGGTGCCACCTGGTTAGAGTTCGAGGACACTTGGAGCTGGGCAACCACGAGAGCTGACAAGTGGTGCTAGATCAACACTTCGATGATTCGTTGTTCAGGAGAAACAAAGGTGAGAGGAGTGAAAACTCCCAAAGGCCGATCTAGCAGAGAATATCATGGTCGTAGATCTAAGGGAGACAAGTGGCAGAATATCCGAGAGTTCGTGGGGAAGAACTCTGGGAGATTTGCAAGGAGAATAATGCATAATTCGTGAAGCACGGATTTGCGGAGTGATTCTGGACCGATAGATCCAGTGGAACACGTGGCATAGATCCATACACTCCGAGAAGAGGGAGGAAGAATGCATAGGAGCGTTGAGTTTAAGAAGTCTAAAGCTACAAAGAGATCCTAGCTATTGGAGGGAAGGCAGAGACGTGGCGACGGATAAGCGAGTTCGCGAATTCGCGATTCAGAGAAATTGCGCCCAATGGCTAGAAATCTTCGCGAAGCCGCGAAGAGGAAAATATATCTGGACTGTTGGACCCAGAAGAACACGTGGAAGAGATCCGTGTGTCTTGAAGGTACTTTAGGATGAAGAGGATTTGGAACATTCTGGATTCCTGAAGGCCGAAGTCTAAAGGGGATCGAAGTCGTAGGTTGTTGGCTGGGTGAGAGTTGTCAAATCTCGCACCAATTTTGTTTGTCAGTTCGGCGTTCGGGGTTTGAAGGAATTGACGAAAACTGCAATTGAAATCGCTAAAGAGTGAAGTCCTGAAACACCATTTGGGATAAGATCCAGGTATTAGTCTGAGGTCGTGTTTGAGAGGGCGTAGTGGAAAGGAGCTAGTGATCGTTGTATTGGAATTCACCAATTCAGGGTTCGGAGGAATTGGTGACTATTGAAGCCGAATTGGCGGAAGCTAGAATTCTGAAGAGATTTAATAGGTTTAGCCCCGGGTCACAGCCTGAGGTCATATGAAAAGAAGGGTCATAAGAGAAGGAGATAGCACCCGTCAATCCATTTTCAAGGGAGAACAAGAGCTTAGCAAGAGCCCGTGGGTTCTCATGGAACCTCTGCCTTAGGAGGAAAGGGAACTATGTTTAGTGATTTTGGGTTCCAAGAGCGGCCAAAAGATTTGATCTAACTCAACTAGATTGTCTATGTAATTTTGTTAATAGCATCTTTATCCATAGATGTTCCCAATGATAGGTTTCATAATACTGTTCAAACGTTTTGTGTATGCAGATAGGATGCACAATTTTGTGTAACCATACAGTTGGAATGAATATAAGGATCTACTTTTATTTACAAAAAAAAATACATTTCATTCCATAATATTTTAATACTTTAATTTATAAATAACATTAATGTTTAAATTCTTTAATACATTGTCCCCAAGGTGTAGGACAGTTGGTGATGGAGTGTGTTGTTAAGGCACTCCGTGATGTTATAGTCACCAGTTCAAAACCTACAGGGACAAAAAATCCAGCTATGTTAAGGGTTGGTGTGGCTCAGGCCAGGTGCGATCCCCAGGTGATTTTGACGGCTTAGATGCCCCTAAGTCATTGTTTCTCAGCCACATGCTAGTCGCGCAGGTCACAAACAAACTATAAAACAAAAAAAAATTATTTAATACATTTAATACTTCTATATATATGATTAATGTATTATTTAAATAATATGTTAATCTATTATAATATTATAAGTACATTAATGTGTTTATCCTATAGTGCATTATAAATGTATTTTTTATAAGTAATGTATCAACATATTTTTATTAATTAATCAATACATTACATTCTATAATGTATTAATACTTTAACTTATAAATAAAGTTAATGTTTAAATTTATTACTACATTTAATACTTGAACACATTAATTTAACACATTAATGTATTTATGTATTTATTATTTTATATATTCATTTATATATTATTTAAATAATACATTAATCTATTATAAGTACAAATATTTATCGTATAATGTATTTATCCTATAATGTATTATAAATCTAATTTTAGTTTATTCATGTATTGCTAATACTTTATTATTTTAATGTATTATTTTATCTTTCTCCCACTTTAAAACTTTATTAATATATAGATTCTTTATAGATTCCCTAAATGGGGTGTAAACGAGATCATCGTGCATATGGACAGGTGGGCGGACACCTAGCCACAACCCTCTCAGGATCACGCAACTGCAGCCCGCACTCACTCCAAGTATTTAATCCATGCATTCAACATATCGATTGTCATACCCCTACATTCATTTATCCACAGAGCTAGTTATGGCAATGGAACTCCAGCTCGTAGGGGTTGTAAATGCAATGGGTTGGCCTCCTAGCTAGTCCCATCACAAGCCCTAGATCCATGGTTTTTGTTCCACGTTGGTGAAGCTCATGGCTCCTTCTCATCATCTGCCTCTCGCTCCTCGTAGTCACACACCACTCCGAGATTCTCTTCACCTCTAGTTCAAGCTTATCTCTCTGCTCCACCTTTGATTTGAGCTCTTCCTTCCACTCCACCTCTAGTCCATTTCCTCCCCTCCTCTCCTAGTCTTCTTCCCGATGCTGCGACAATGAGGAAAATCAAATCATTAGACAGATTGGTATGCTGCGAGGGGCATAGGTTCGCGGCGTCATGGTAGAAAATATCCTCAGAACTTGCCTCAGGTTCCTATCTGTGCCTCCACTCTGGAACTCTCTCCTAACCATGCCACCACTCTAGAACTCCCTCCTTTGTTCTCTTCGTGGGCATGCCGATTCGACTGGTTTTATATCTTTGGAAATTCCCTTAGTTTTTCACCTAAGCTCAGGCCAGAGTCGTCACCCATCCACCAGTATCCACCCCCCCCGCCCCCCCTCTGNCCCCCTTCCCCTCCTCTTTCTTGTTATCAGTGTGATGGGCTCCTGAATTTGAAGAATTCTCTGGATTTTATCCAGAGCTCAGTCATGGATGTCAAGTGCAACATCAAGGAGTTGTTTCACAGGGATGAATGTCAGGTTCGTCGCTAGGAGCAACTGGAGTCTCTTCTTCATGCTCTCCGGAATAACACCCTGGACATAGGGATTCTAGATAAGGACATTGCGCAGGACTAACAGAAATAATGGATGCCATAACCCAACTCTAGATGATCCCAACATTTTCAGGTTTCATTGGCTTTTTGATGTTTCTAGATAGATTAGTTTATTGGGTTCCATCCCTACGTGGCATCCTAGCTTCTAGGATTAGCACAGTTTTTTTTTTTATAATTTTTGTTAATTACATGGACAATTGGAAACTCTACGATCATGTGCAAATATTGGTTTCCCACCAGGGCAATGCTTCCACGATCTTTCAGTCTATTCCGCCAACTGTAACTTTTTCACTTTAGCAGGCTTCAATATATTTTTTTAACTTACAAAAAAAATGCTTTATAAATTCATGTATTGCTAATACATTAATTACTTTAATGTCTTATTACATTTTTTAGACACTTTAAAAAAAAAATTAATATAAAAATGCTTTTTAGATGTATTTATTAATAATATTTTAATACTTTATTAATTTATACATACTTTATATTTCTATTATTTAATTAACACATATTTTAATTATTAACATATAAATGTATTTTTATTAATTAATTAAAACAATAATACATTACTTAAAAGATTAATGTTTTAATACTTTATTTATAAATTGCATTAATCTTTTAATAATTTCATACATTTAATAGTTAACATATTAATGTATAAAGTATTTTATACATTAATTTATATATCATTAATGTATTATTTAATAATACATTAATCTATTATAAGTACATTAATATGTTTATGCTATAATGTATTATAAATGTTTTTTTACTTTAATCTTAATTATTAATAATGTATTATAAATGTTTGTTAATTTATTCATGCATTATTAATACTTTATTAATGTTATGTATTATTGCATTTTTATTATTTTAGTAATGCATTTATTTTGTTATTACTTTCTTATTATTACATATAATACTTTCTTATTATTATTATTTACTTTATTATAAATGCATTATGTAATGTGTTTATGCTATAATGTATTACAAATGTATTTTTATTTTATTTATTCATGCATTATTAATACTTTATTAATGTTATTTATTATTCTATTTTTATAAAATTTAATACTTTCTTAACATATATATGTTTTGTTAAACTATTATTAATTGACTAATTCTAATCTTTTAGCAATCTATTAATTTATAGTATATTAATTTATAAATAAATTATTAAATTTCACTATTAAAATGTTTATGAAATTACATGTTGCATTACATTACATTATATATTAAATAAAATAATAGGATTTCCTTAAGGGACTGGAATTCCTATCTTAAAACTCTTTACGAGTTCCCTAATGCCATGGACACCATTCCTAGTTTTTTCTTTATATGACATAGAGTTCGGGGTTAAGCGGTTTGCAAATGGGAAAGCTAAGGACATTAAAGGCTACCAAACTGAAATTTTAAAAATCATAGGGTCGATCCTTATCCCTGACATACACAAGCTCTTCAGTTTAGCAGTCAAGCAGGGCTTCCATAAACCTTGGATGCAAAGCCTCATTGTTCCTATTTTTAAAAATGGGGATAGAAACAGTCCCTCTAATTATAGGACCATTATGATTAACCTGATTTTAGCCAAGCTTTATGGAATTATTTTGGAAAAGAAGATTATCCTTTGGGTAGAAAGTCATAGTAAAAGAGCTAAAGGTCAGGTCGAGCTTAAGAGATATCATTCAACTATGGACCATATTGTTACCCTTAGGATCATTACAGAGGAGTTCCAAAATACTAAAACCAATATTTTTGTTTGTTTTGTTGACTTTAGAAAAGATTTTGACATGGTTCCTAGGAAAAAAATTTGGAATAGGTTGGAAGAGATAAAAGTGTCTCTCGAGTTGAGGGTTGTTGCAATAAGGATGGATGAGAATGTTATTTCTAATTTTAAAAATAGTGAGGGCTGGTCAAAAGAGATTAACTGCAATATTAGAGTCAACAAGGTTGTCCTTTTTCCCCTACCCTTTTTGGCATATACATTGACAAGTTAGAAGATTGCTTGGAAAAATCAGGTTTTGTTGGCCCTACTCTCACCGGTATAATCATCAATCTTATTATTTATGCCAATGATATCATTCTTATGGCAAGGAGTCCTCATGATCTTGAAAACCAACTAAGAATCCTCAAGGAGTTTTTCTCCAATATGGGTATGATTGTTAACACTGATAAGACTAAGGTCATTATTATTAAATCCAATAAGATCCCTTATGATACCTTCGTATATGACAACAACAACTTGGAGGAAGTGACTTCATACAAATAT
>SNQJ01S0090913.1:0-14106 GCA_010110895.2 Picea sitchensis | reverse complement strand
CACTCTTCTTGAATCGAAAGAGTACAAATCATGATAAGTTTTTGTCACCTCCAGTCCCAATTCTTCCATTACTATTTTGGGCATAAGGTTATGGGAAGCCCCTGAATCCATGAGGCAGTTATGCAACACTTTATCATGTATATGCAGGGATGTATAGAAGGGAGGGGATGAATCATCTCTATCTTCTACCATGGGCCCTAGGACAACTACTGGCTTTTCATATTGAAGGTTCACTGAGTCAGAGGGAGGCTGGGGGGACTCAAATTGTAGTAACTTGGAGAGGGACCTTTTGAAATCTTCATTTTTAATGAGTTTAGATAGGGGTACAGGAATTCTAATCTTCTGAATCTCATGCTCTAAATTGAAGGAAGGGATAGGATTAGGAGCTTCCCTTACCTCATTGACAGGTTCCTTGGTTGTTGGTGAAGCACTCTGAGTTTTCCTTTCTTTAGTAGTGGTTGTTGCAACTTTAGTAGGCCTATCTGCTATGAGGGGCTGGTCTTGGCTTTCAAAGTCTCCTTATTTCTTTCTTGACCTGAGATTGTATCTATTAGAGGTGTGACCATCCCTTTCTCCCTTACCTAACTCATGGATTTGGATGTTCATCAGGGATTTTTCATATGCAGAATGAGTCAAATGGGGAAAAGGAGGAGCTTCTTCAACACAATGAATTTCGGGGTCAAAATCATCTCTCTCCTCCCCTCCCTCATGAGTAACCAGGTTATTTTGGAGAGGGGTTTGAATCCTTTGATATTGTCTGTCTTTTTCTCTTCGTTCCCTTGGGAAGGCCCGCGGTCCATTGTTATCAGGTCTCTTGAAACCTCTACCATAGGCATTCTGGGTATTTCTGTAAATGGGCTTCCCTTCTAACTCCCACCTTTCCCTTCTAGAAGAAAGTGACTTTAATATTCTAGCTGTCTCATCTGTCTGAAAGGGCAGGGGAGAGGAGTTGGATGAGGAAGCTCCAGGCCTCTGCTTAGATACATTTCTACCCGCAATGTTCCTGAGTCGGTCAACAACCAATATATTAGATTCTACCTCCACGACTGCGTCTTGCATATGGGCCAGAGTAGTGGCTCTTCTTTCCCTCAACATGAGGCATAAATCGAGATCAAAGGCGCTATCATAAGTGATCTTTGCAGAAGCTTCAGAGGGTTTTATCTCAACAGGGATTTTGTTGCACATTTTATTAAATCTCTTGGAGAAGTCGGAGACAGACTCTCCTTCCTTTCTCTTCAAAGACCCAAACTCTGTCATGTAATACATGAAGTCTTTCTTATCTCCCCATTGTCTTAAAAAGGTATTATCTAAAGCTTCTATCCCATCAATAGATCCAGGAGGGAGGGCCTTGAACCATTTTCTAGCCTCGCCTTGAAGGCTATGGAAAAAAATCCTCATCCATACGTCTGCATGCATGATGACATTATCATCTGTGAAACGGTAAAAGGCTTATAGGTGTTCTTTTGTAGTTATGTCCCCCTCACCTATAAACTTGGGCAGCTTATTGAGGTAACCATCTACTGGGAGGGCGTTGAGAGGCTGCGGTAGCACGAGGGGAGCATACCTAGTGGCTATAATCGCCTCCATTCTGGTCATAGGGGGATGTGCTCCTGCAATAGGGATATTGTGTGGAGGAGAACTCGGAGGAGAAGGAGCTCGAAAAGAGGATACTGGGGATGAGCTTCTAAGGGGAGTGGGAAACAATAGAGGATTTATGGAGAAGGCAAGCGATCTTAGCTCGACTGATGTTTCCCTTCGCGTAGAAGCAGCAACAGTAACAAGAGGAGGAGTTGTAAAGCCAGGAGTGGGGAAATATTCTGTGGTCCTGGGTCTACGCCAAGGTACAGCTTCAGGAGAAATGGGAGTGACAAGGATTTATTCCTCTAATCCCAGACCAGGGGGGGAAACCTCCACCGAAACACTCCCGAAATTTAGGAAACGAGAAACTTCAAAAAGCAGTCTGCTAGGAAACTGAGGAGGAGAAAATGGAGTTCTTACAGAAGGAGATGGTGGATTACCTGGTTCGGCGACAGCTTCTCCTTCAGAGACCTTTCCTTTTCCAAGGATCACCTCCCAATCAGTCTTAGGTGTAGCTAGAGGCAACTATGGATGGGACCGCGTATGTCTGCCTCTGAAAGCCACAATGACACGAAAGGTTCGCCATAGTGGAGTCGTCACAATGGAGTCGCCAGGTGCACAGTAGCAATCTTCAAGGTATCTGATGCCTGATGCACCTTCAGAATCAGAAGCTCAATGTCATTCAATCCAAGGGAATATTTTCAACTTCGTCCCCGACAACGGCGCCAGAAATGTTAGCATCAGAAGTCACTCCTGGATTGCAGCAGGAGCAGAGCCCGATGCCCATCAGTTTATGTCATGATTTGTGTATGAAAGGGGTGATCAAATGGAAGTAAACTCGAACGATATTTTTTCAACTCCGAAACCAGGCCAGGCATGCATGGGCAGGTGAGGTCTTGGACATACTTCAGACAGTGAGTTGTAGTAAGGGTGAGTGGGAAGAAGACTTGTATCAGAGAGATGCAAAGGTTTGTTGTCAACATCAAGTTTCTAGCAGACTGTAGGAGAATGCATTTAAACGCGAGATCTTCTTACATTCAAACGCAGAAAACCAGAGAATACAATAGTGCCACGATAAAACCTTTATCATAACACAACTGCAATAATTCATGTGAATCAGTCAATCATGAACTCCCTTAGTATGAGATGAAAACTATATGGAATAGGGAAACTTTCTTTCATAAAACAAGAGATCTTACATACAGATGCATAACCAGAAAACTAGAGTGCCCGTTAAAACATTACAATCAGGAGCTTCGCTCTACCATCGATACTTGAAAAATATCAAAATTAAGCATATATCTTCCTAAACATTTGCCCAACAAAATCCCATGGGACTTTCGGGACGAGGAGTCTCTTCAATCAAATATGGCCTGCATTCCCCTGTCATACGCCACCTTAATTCTGCATGGCTCGCGCCAGGGGGTAGCTGAGCCTTTAAATGTTGAATTAGCATGTGTAGGGTTCCCTGGTGAGTCGAGGACTCGGCGTGGATTCCATGAGAAGAACCAGTACAGAGGGCCTTCTCGGGTAGACTTTCATCCAGGACATCCATACTTTGCAATTAATGAGTGAGAAGAGGTTTCAACCACCCTCTCTCTTCTTCATTCATTCCCAGCAGGTACCGGGACTTAGATCATGTCGAATCGGCGTCTAGAGAACACAGTGCCCCCATTTTGAAACTCAATTCAGCGTTTTTGGCCTCCCCTTCGTACAACCCTTTCTACTTTCTCGAGTGACCACAGGCCATGACCTTATGCCTATTTTCCAGAGTTCTTTCGGAGATTCAGGGTTCATGGATAGGAAGTTGAAAGTCTTCTTTCTTCGAACTCGCGATGGGCGAAATGCTGGGAGGATCTAACGGTTGTCACGCGTCCTCCCACCGATCCGATGGTTCTGAACTGATTCGGAAATACTGTGGGCATGTCTCGTCAAATGATAAACATTAGCGTGTCTCCTTTAGGCATGCTCTTCTGTGACCAGACACCAAAACCATGGGCCTAATTCTGGGCGCTTTCGGCGTTTTGGGATTCGAGGTTTTGAGAGGTGAAATAACAAGGTGCACTTGCCCCTCGAACTCCCGAATGTCGACGTGACGCGGCTGTGCACCACGCATCCTTCAGATGAACGGCCCAGATAACATTCACTATTATAAAGGGGGTTTCCCCTGTTTACACGCTCGCTTGATGTGACCTAGTGCTAGGACCGTGGGCTTGGCTCCAAAAGTGCTTCTGGCGTTTCGGCGATTTCAGCTGTAAAAAATGGGAGGCTCCTTGTATCCCGAAACACTGATACCTGATACACCTACTGGCCGCCACCTGTCCCAATTGGATCGGACGACCCAGATTTGCCTTGAACTATGGGCATTACCCTTCGTGTTAAATCCCGAGCACCTTGACAGCCCCGAAAAACCTGATGACCATCGATTCTCTTTGCAGTTGAATCTCGGTAGCTTACAACCAGCACTTTGCTCGCTCACTTGACTTGCAACTGGAAAAGGAATTCCCATGTGTTGCGCTCGGGCGCTTCCCACGCTACCTGTAGACCTGGGCACCTTTTTGCCCAAGACAAAAATTGTCGCTAACAGTAGCCCATGATGACAAATATTGCAAGACAATGGAGCTGATGATGGAAAGAACATCAGACACCTATAGGGTGCATGCAGAGATGATGACAAGGCAAGATGCACCACAGTTTAACCAAGTACCAACCCCATATAACACTGCGCCACAACAATATAACACTGTGCAACCGTAGTACAATACTGTACATCCATAATATAATCTTGCGCAGTATAACCAGGCACCTCAGTACAACGCACCGTGAGGAGATCGAGCTGGCTACAGAGGTGGAGGAAGAGGTAGAGGAGGATTTGGAAGAGGCATAGGACCGGTGGTATGCCATAATTTTCAAAAACTAGGACACTATGCAAGAGAATGTCCACTTCCACCTATGACATGTATGTATTGTCGCGCATCCGACCGTGACATAGAAGATTGTCCGACACTATTGGGGAATATTCAGGAAAAGAGAAATCAGAACAATCAGAATTTTCAATGGATTTCTGCAGAAGCGAGAGATGATGGAAGAAATATCAACATAGTTACATGCGGAGGAGCTAAGATAAGAGATGACACAGTAAGACAAGATCCATCACAACACCAATGGGTGAAGAAGAATGATGAACCACAGAAGCAGTTTGATGCATAGACCGAAAAGGGGATATTCAAGCAAGACAGATAAGAATTCTTGAAGCCAGACATTGCATCTACATTAACTGTGTTGCATATTCATGAAGTACCAACATACGAGATGCCTTCATCGTTGGATCACACTAATGAAGCACAACCCATAGGACAAGTAAGTACCATAAAGGATTTTCTGCAGTCCTGTGTTAAACTACTAAATTATCCATCATATGTTAAAGTGTTACAAAATATGTTAGAAAGATGTAGCACATATGTAGAGGGAAATCTAGATCAGAAAATAGTTAATCATTTGCATATGAGGAGGAAAAGAAGAGAATTCAGACTAAACGCCAACATTGGAGATTTCAACATGGGGGATATTATATTGGATTTAGGCTCCGAAGTGAATGTACTACCCAAGAAGACATGGCAATGTATGGGAGATCCCACATTAGGATATTCACTTGTTCAACTGAAACTAGCAAATTAACACAACGTTCTTCCAATTGGAAGGCTAAAGGGTGTGACAGTAGATCTGGATGGAGTGTGCACTAAAGCCGATTTCGAGGTGATAAAAATAGTGGATGGAAAAACACCTTATCTGACATTGCTTGGATTAGATTGGGTGTTTGATAATCAGGCCATAATCAATCTGAAGATGAGGAATATGACATTCAAGTCAGGAGAGTACATATTCATTGTGCTATTAGATCCATCAAAAGGAGAAAGGTTTATGGAACCCACTTGTTTAGACCTGGAGGAAATTAACTAGTTATACTGAGCCATTGCGTGAGAAGAAGATTATGTAAATCCAACTGTAGATGCRTTACTCATTTGGAGAATTATCACGTCATGCACATCAGACTCAGATACAGGGTTGGAGAATTGGCAGCAGAGATTACATGAAGTCTCCACAAGAAGGTGCACAAGAATAGACCGTGTAGTAAGATGGGTAGGTACAGAKATAAGAGAACCTCCCAACTTTCATGGKGTTAATGAATTAGAAGAATTACTAACAAGACACAAAGATGAAGTGTTATAAAATCATAGGCTCTTAGCTCTGGATATATCACTCAAGAAAACACCTACAATATGGTTGGGTGCACACAAAGAGACAATCAAGGACTAGTACCAATGTAAGTGATTACTGCGCATCAGATTTGGCGTAGAACGGGGAAGAAATCAATTCCAGAGATATGACAGACATGGGACACTAGACGAACACTTGGAGAAGTGAATAAAACTATGGAGAATGACACCACCAGAATAATGGTCTCATCACTTTATTCACACATTGGAAGGAATTCCAACAAACTGGTATGTAGACCAATAATTGCATAGAGGCACTGCAGAATGGACAACATTACAACATAATTTTATAGTCACTTTCTCATTTGAAATTGAGAACCAAAACATGGATTCATCACTCAAACAAATTAGAGGGGAAATATTCATTCAAGAGCCATAGGTTGAACGCATAACAGAGTACCAACAACATAATAGACAGATAGTGAAAGAACCATTGTCGTGCTACCATGTGCATTAAGAAGCACCAGATGAAGATGATCCCTACAACATTAAAATTACATAAATTGAAGGAGAAAGGGAGGTGGAAGGTCCATCTCTCAAATCAT
Source organism: Picea sitchensis (assembly GCA_010110895.2). Lineage (NCBI taxonomy): Eukaryota > Viridiplantae > Streptophyta > Pinopsida > Pinales > Pinaceae > Picea > Picea sitchensis. The sequence continues at coordinate 7,706 of SNQJ01S0090913.1, read as the reverse complement.
AAGTATTTGTTGCACCAATCAAAGTGAAGAAAGTGAATATTGGGACAAATGACAATCCCAAAATGGCCAGTATTGGAGATTATTGGGATGAACAAACAATAGAAATAATAATAGAGTTGTTGTGCGAGTATAGTGACATGTTCCCAACAACCTTTACAGAGATGAAATGCATAGAAGGAGAGATAGGAGAGATGAAGATACCTCTCAAACCTGATACTAGATCAGTCAGACAACGACCATATCAACTAAACCCAATATATAAGAAAAAAGTAAAAGCAGAAATTGAAAGAATGTTGGAGGCTAGAATCATAGAACCGGTGGAGGAATCTAAATGGGTAAGCCCTATGGTAGTTTAGAAAAAGAAGCAGGGAGGGATAAGGATATGTGTATATCTCAGGAAATTGAATGCTACTTTCCTACATGAACATTCCCCCACCCATTTCACATATGAGGTATTAGAGAATGTAGGAGGCCAGGAAAGATACTCATTCACAGATGGATTCTCAGGATACCATCAGATCAAGATAGCTCCATAAGACAGGTACAATACCATGTTTGTCACATAATGGGGATCCTACCAATACATAGTCATGCCTTTTAGACTGAAGAATGCACCAGAAATATTCTCAAGAGTAGTCATAACTACATTCAAGGAATTCATCCATCAATTTTTAGAAGTATATTTGGATGATTGGACAGTCTACAGTCTATTGAAAGATCATGTAGAGGTATTAAGGATGATGTTGGAAAGATGCAGGCAGTGTCAGATATCATTAAATATCAAGAAGTGCATCTTTGGGACACCTTTTGGGATACTATTGGGCCATATAGTATGCAAACAAGGCTTGCTAGTAGATCCTGCCAAGATTGCAGTGATTGTCAATTTACCACCACCAAAATCAGTACATCAGTTGGGAGAAACATTGGGACACACAGGATACTACTGGAAATTCATAAAAGGGTATGTGTAGATCACTGCGCCGATGGAGAAAGTTTTGAGGAAGGATAGTATATTTTAGTGGAATGAGGATTGTCAGCGAGGATTGGACACTCTAAAATATGGGATGGTAACAACACCAATACTAGTATTCCTAGATTGCGAAAAGACATTCCATGTGCATGTAGATGCATCAACCATAACACTTGGAGCTATTCTGGCACAGCCAGGAGCAAGATAGTTAGATCATCCTATAGCATTTGCAAGAAGAAAATTATTAGAGTCAGAGTGGAACTAAAATACTATAGAAAGAGAAGGCTTAGAAATGGTATATGCATTGCAGAAGTTCAGACACTATCTACTTGGGAAACAATTTAAAATGTTCACAGATCATTCTTCCCTCAAATACTTAGTCAATAAGCCAGTGTTGGGGGGGAGAATTTGTAGATGGTTACTTTTGTTTCAGGAATTTGACTTTGAAGTGATAGTCAAACCAAGGAAGTTGAATGCAGAACCTGATCACTTGTCAAGGATCACCAATGGAGAGGAACCTATTAATTTAGAGGATAGCTTCCCTAATGCACAATTATTTTCAGTCCAAGTAGCTGATGAATATTTTGCTGACATCATTCAATACTTGAGTATAGGGAATGCACCTCAAGAAGTGAACACTAAACAGAAGAAAAATCTAGTAGTCAGAGCTAAAGACTATCAATTGATTGCAGGACACTTATACAAGATGGGCACAGACTGCATTTTGAGAATATGCGTACTAGAACATGAGAGGCCTAGGATTCTAGAAGAGGCCCGTGAAGGAATAGTTGGAGGACATTACGCAGGAAAATATATCGCACGGAAGGTATTACGCGCAGGAGTATGGTGGTCGACCATTCATAGAGATGCAAAGGACTACTGCCAAAGATGTGATGTATGTTAGAGGGTTGGATAACCTAATAGACAAGATGAGATTCCCCTAAGACCACAAGTAACCTTGCAAGTATTCAAAAAATTGGCAATAGATTTTGTGGGACCAATTAGTCCACCAACAAAGAGGTCAGGAGCAAGGTATATCATCACTTTGATAGAGTACTTAACTAGAAGGGTAGAAGTAGCACCAGTAAAAGATTGCAGCGCAGAGACAACAACACACTTTCTGTTTGAGCAAGTGATCACTAGATTTGGATTCCCGAGGATTTCTATGAGTGACCAAGGCACTCACTTCATCAATAGTACTATCAAGGCTATGACTAAGGAGTTTGAATTATATCATCAAAAGAGTACACCATATCACCCTCAAGCAAATGGAACAATGGAAGCCTTTAATAAGATCCTAGAGAATGCACTGACAAAGATCTGCAATGTCAATGGGGAGGATTGAGAGTTGANAAAGGACTACTGCCAAAGATGTGATGTATGTTAGAGGGTTGGATAACCTAATAGACAAGATGAGATTCCCCTAAGACCACAAGTAACCTTGCAAGTATTCAAAAAATTGGCAATAGATTTTGTGGGACCAATTAGTCCACCAACAAAGAGGTCAGGAGCAAGGTATATCATCACTTTGATAGAGTACTTAACTAGAAGGGTAGAAGTAGCACCAGTAAAAGATTGCAGCGCAGAGACAACAACACACTTTCTGTTTGAGCAAGTGATCACTAGATTTGGATTCCCGAGGATTTCTATGAGTGACCAAGGCACTCACTTCATCAATAGTACTATCAAGGCTATGACTAAGGAGTTTGAATTATATCATCAAAAGAGTACACCATATCACCCTCAAGCAAATGGAACAATGGAAGCCTTTAATAAGATCCTAGAGAATGCACTGACAAAGATCTGCAATGTCAATGGGGAGGATTGAGAGTTGAAGATATCAGTAGTATTATGGGCATACAGGACTACATGAAAAATTTTGATAGGGAAAACACCATTCAAATTGGTGTATGGACAAGAAGTAGTGGTGCCATTAGAATTTTTGGTAACTAGTCTGTGCATAGAAGCAATCATTAACATGACAGAACGAGGCATAGTACAAGAAAGGCTAAGTCAACTGATGTTGATGGAAGAAGATAGGATTCTAGTAGGATTTCACCAAGAAGTACATAAATCAAGGGACAAATCTTGGCATGTCAGACATATTAAAAGGAAGAGTTTCAAGGAAGGAGACCTAGTCTTGGTGTATGACAGTAAATTTCTTTAGCACCCAGAAAAATTTAGAATGCATTGGTTGGGACCATATGAAGTGAACATTGTCATAGATGGGGGAGTTGTACAATTGAAATATCTAGGAGGTACAGAACTCAAAGGAATGGTCAATGGGAGTCGACTAAAACTGTATAGGGATAGTCAACCTCCTAGTACTTAGGAATTTACTGCGTAGTAAAGAGATATGTATATAGTGTGAAAAAAAACAAAAATGTGCCAGACATCAGAAGACTGTGTGTAGCAACATAGGGTTTACCGCGCCAGACATCATAAGATAGCACGCAACAAAAATGGACTTAGCGCAATGAAAAGAAAAAGTCCACGTGAAATAGAGAAACGACATACCACGCACTTGAAAAAATCAGTGTGCCGGAAAAAGGACCAACGGTCAGAAAAGTCAGAAATTTGAAAAGTGGTGGTTATGATGAAAATACGCCAACTGGAAGTAATTAAGGGAAAAAGGGAAGAAATTTGAAAAATGACGGCTACGATAAAGGCACCAACTGGCAGTAATTATGAAATTCAATGTAAAATTACGAATAAAGTGCCATTACATTAATCAAGGTTGGGAAAGATTCTCCGAGAAGCTTCGTGACTTGCCTATATAAAGGGGAATGCAGGAAACATAAGACCCATTGTGAATTTTTTAAATTACAGAGAGATAGAGAACACAAAGACGAAGTGAATTAACACAGGGTGAACCAGTGAAGAGTCTGTCATCCAAAACCAAACACTACCCACGATGGCACCACCAAATATGGGTGCGTCGAGCCAATAAAGGAGGAAAACCTAGAGTATAAGGGCACCACGGGAGGTAGAAGATCTCGAACAGGAAACCAGACTGCCTGAGGAATTCGTTGACATCGACACAATTCCATTATCAGTCTAAGAACCAATAGAACCTACACTAGTGGTGGAGGAAAGACAGGAGCCAATTGTGTCGCCCATGGAAGTTGACCCGACCAATAGTGCGTAGGGAAATCCCACACAAAACATAGGAAACCCACTAGATACTACAACGTTAGAAGGGGTCCCACAAGTAAATGGCCAAGCTACTGTGCAGACAGAGATGGCAGTACCCACAAATACCATATTTTCAACCGCACAGCAACAGGAGGGTCTGGTTGAGGATATAATTGGCCAACCAGACTCTAATATCGAAAGGAGACATATGGAGGTAGGGTACTCTAGCCAAAAGACAAGGCAGAAGGGAAAACATCCTATGGCACCATCTTCACACAGGTAGCCAGATGCAACAATCGTGCTACTGCGCATTCCAGAAGGAGTGAAAACCATGCCAACATTATTGGGTTGTGTAGAGAAACTGAGGTACTCGAGCCACGATATGGCCGACGAGGGAAAAATTCCCTGAATTTGCGCAACATGTTTATTTGAAAAACATAGGGATATGACCCTTTGGTGATCCCGTCCTACAACCAAATCCATGGGCAGTTGGCCTAGCAAACACTGGCATCCTCAACCTGTTGGATATTCCCCACTTTGGAAGGGGGAAAGAGGTGAACAATTTCATCAAGCAGTTAATAGTGATCCTACATAGAGGATTCCTTTGGATGGAGCAACCCGTCTCCATAGACATGGAGCCAATCGCAGTGATCACGAGACTTCCATCAATGGGTGAGAACGTTGCGTAGTACCTGGATAATAAAACCAAGGAAAAGGTGTTGGCAGAAGAGATGAAAATAACATATGGCACAAAGAGGGGGTCGTGCGATATAATCGTCAAGAGGATTAGCAACGCCGTGACACGCATGGCCACTAAGCTCATGGTCTACAAAATTCTACGAAAGTATTGCAAGGAATAAGTCCCTGCTAGGTTCATCACAATTACAACGCAGTGTGCAAACGATGCGTCACTCAGTTGGGCCCCCTACCTATTAAACTTATTCATGGAAGACCGCAAAGATGTGTAGGACCTTGGCACATAGTTCCACTACTCGTGGCTACTCATGTTGATTGCACTGATGGGGTGGAAGGAACCCCCATATTCATACTTCTATAGTAGGATAGGTCAGTGCCATGAAACACGGTACACGTCGTTGGGGAGAAACTCCGACGCCAAGAAAAAAAGCATGAACACGGGTACCTTTTATAGGTACTCCACCAAGATACAGAAGAGTATTTCCAACACTTGGTGAATAACCCTGGAGATATTTGCACAGTTTTAGGAGGTCACCAACTTCAAGGTGTCCAAATATAATATGTGGATTTGAGCGCGTAGGGATATAGGAAAGGAGTGGCTCCAAATGAGATACTGCATCACAGAGGATGACGTAGAGATGGATATGAGGGATTGACCCGAAGAATGGAAGATCCCAGTCTTATATCAAGAAGTACCTCAGGGCACGGAGGTGGACGCAGGGCAGGCCAAGACACCTGCAAAAGATAAAGTTGCACCTAAGAAGCCAAAACCAACACAAAATCCGATGCAGCAAAAGAAGGGGGGCGCAAAAAATAAGGATGCGTAGACAACAAAGAAGGATGCGTATGTAGGAAATAAGGACTTTTCCTTGCAAAAAAAATAGAAAGGAGCGGGGGCTACGGGAACATAGGGAACCCCCTTAGCATCTACCTCCCAAGATCCAGGGCCACCCAAGTGACAAATTTTTCATTCAAGAGGAATGTGCAAGAAGGAAAAGGCACACAAAGAGTTGCCCAAATATAAAATCACAGAGGACGATGTTGATCTTGTGGCTGAGAAGGTGGAATATCGCATCGTAGAAGACATGGAAGAAGCAAAGCATCAAAGGGGGAATATACAAGATGACCTGGCTAGCATAAGATAGGTCCTTGAGAAAATCAGGGTCGTTTAGAGGTCAGAAAGGGGAACAACATTCATCCCTTAGAGAGAAACAACAACGTCTACAAGGACGGCGCCACAAACCCAACATGCGGTTCACACAACTGCTAGGCGAGTCTGACATTCAGGGTAACCAGTGACATGCTACAGACGCCACTTGAATATGTAACATAGGTCTATATGGTATTGGATAAGATACCAACAAAGGCTTTGTACAGAATCAAAGTCAGCGTCGCGCAGGAGGTGCAGTCACGTGCAAGGACAGAGGCAGCAAAACTGCAGGATATTAAAAATGAAAAGGAAGAATTGGAACTTGTTGTCAAACAAGTAAAACTCGAGATCAAGGAAGAAAAAGAGCACACCGATAAAATTGAACAAGGGGTGACAATAGTCTACAGCCACCTTCTAGACAACACACAGGCTGAGTGTCCAATGGAGGAAAAACTCAATCAGATTGACCAAACTATCGACCAATATAGGAAACATATTGAGGAACTCGAGGAAAGGATGACTTAGATGACTCCACCAGAGGTTAAGGAGAAGAGGAAAGAAAAATTTTCACTCCAACTAGAAGAGTTGGAGAAACAAGTTAACACAGTAGCAAAATTGTCTAAGAGAACGACGCAGCTTTGGATAGCACTAGAGGAAGATGACTAGGTCTAGTAGTGGGACCAACAGGAAGAGAGGATAAGTGTCTAAATCTAGGACCTCAAGAAAATAAATAATATGATGGGCATCGCTGAGAGTTTAAAAGGAACGCAAGAGATGAAGAGATTACAGGCCAAACTAAAGACGATGCAGGTGCACAAATAGGAGAGACATGCGCAGATGGAACCCCTCCAAGAGAAAACAACATAGAAGATCGCATAGCTAGAGGAAGAGAAGAAGAACATGACACAGACACAGGTGGAGTGCATAACCATGGTTCAGGAGGAAATCACATTGCAGAACTTAGAATTGCTTACAAAAAAGGCTGTGTAGGTCCAGACACAAGGGAAAGGACAGACAAGTTCCACATTCTAACAAAGGTTTTCAAAGAGGCATGCAGTGCCTAGGTAGCTTGGGATGAACCACATATTAGTGTTAGGGGATTTTTGTGCGCAGGCCCATCTTTGAATAAAGTATAATTTTGGAGAATAAAGTAGAAGACAACTGGCAGGAAAACCAGCACGCGTAAGTTAAACGCACATGCAGAGGAGGAAAGTATGTGAGGCACGCATGCAAGAAGACATGTTGGTAAGAATATGTAATGGATAGTAGGACAAGAACATGTATAAATAGGTACCTAGGAGCTCTAGTTCAGGGTTCTGAGGTTCGGAGTTGGATTTCATGTTGTTTTGTCATTGTTATCATATTGTTATTCCGATCTATTTTTTTAAGTTGTTGAGTTGAGGAGAGGAACTAAGGTAGATCTTGAGGGTTAGATCACATGTTGAGGAGCCTGGTGTGATCTAGTCCACCTCATTGTAATATATCGACCTATTTTGATGGAGAGTTGTAATGCATACGGTGTTGTAGTTTTGGAACCAAAATAATAAAAGAGCAGAACAACCAAATCTTTGTGGACGTATCCCAAGAGGGGTGAACCATGGTATACCCTGCGTTATGTGATTGAATGTTATGGATTTCCTTTGGTGTTGATGATTATATGTTAGACAAATGAATGAATGAATTATTTAGATATAATATTTTACATGCATGAGTAAGAATGACAAATTAATCAAGGTCAGTTGAATGTTAGATTAA
>SNQJ01S0090911.1:39634-52854 GCA_010110895.2 Picea sitchensis | reverse complement strand
ACCATGTTCAGCTGCGGCAGGAGCGTCTTCCACCATAGAAGAGCGCTCCCCTTCAGTTGAAAGATTGCCATGTGGACCTTCATGTTGGAGGTACAATCGCGAAGTGCGAAGCACATCACCATATTCTCCAACTATGCCTCGGTGGCTGCGTCGTCCGGGGCACCAAAGAACTCGGGAAATTTTACCTTCTCGAGTTCACGGTGAATGCTTCTTGTAACGGTCGGTGCACGCGGCAGAACCTCAGCAGGTGCCGACGCCCTGGCCTCATCTCTGTCCAATCGACTGATCAGCGCCTCAGACATGCACTGAAAAGATCTCATCATCCCCACGACATCGACAACGACAATCTGCTCCTGTCCGAGAACCTGCTCGCCTCCCGGGGGGTTAGACCCCTCAGGCGTGGATGCTACTGGAGGCGTCACGCCTCCTCCCCTAGCACCCCGTCGTCTGCCTCCAGGACGTCCTCTAACCATGATTACCTGCACACACACACAATCAACTCGATCATCAACAGTAAAATCAATCTAATCATGTCCACGAGAGCCATGGCGAATCCCCAACCGCGGGTCGAACCTGGCTTTGATACCATATGTAACGACCTCCTCGTTACGACAACAACTCTGTTAACAGGTGCAATTTTTTTTTGTTTTTTGTTGTTAAGGTGTGTGCGCGTGGGTAGAAGTAACAGACACACTGGACTCTACGTCGCCATTCGACAATCAACAAGACGCCACCACAAAAAATCAATACTGACCACCCGCCCATCCTATCCTACAAGGTTAGGACCTCCAAGACACATAATCAACGCTCAAGCCCAAGTTCCCATCGATTTTAACCATTTAAGGTCTCAGGGCTGGCGACTGTTCTAAGGAACATGGAGGTGTCTACATCCCGCCTGACACAAACAGACCAAGCATCGAAATTATTACAATCAGGCACAACAATAATTAAATGAGAAACCAAGTCTTCCACAGGAGGCGCGAGACAAAAGGACTTAGACAACGACCAACTAAAATTAAGACAAGGCATCGTCTATGATTCCACTGTGATTAATGACAGACCATTTTCTCAAGTTAAATTTCAGGAATTAACGAGTACATTAACATAAGGTAATCCCATTTAATCTCAATCTCCCAATATTGAGTCGTGAAATCTTAATATACTTGGTTCAATACATTACACTCGCAAGCCACTACTAGCATTAAGGATGATAATAGAAACAACACGGAATCATACCCATAGCACCATTTATATTACAATGACTGGAATTAATAAAAATCACATTGCATTTATGTGCTAAACTGAATACATAAACTGCAACGTCACCACCACCATGATGAACATGTTAATATTACCTTACCCCGAATATTAGTATAAATGTGGAACATTACACTATATTACCTTAGCATTCATTAAATTACTTTTCATCGTGTTCCAACATATTATATTCATGTCAAAGACGCTGCAACAAACATCAGTTATCCTACCACTAGTGTGTTGCCAACCATGTATCTTAATAACATTTCATTTCACATTACTACTATATGACAATAAATTAACCGTCAATACAATTGCTTTATATTTCAGTATCATTCCCTAAGGCATGATCAACATTGCATGGTTATCATAATCAGTTTGCTACAAATAATAATGAAGTACCTTCCTATTATCTAACACTAACCTTACAATTAATTTCTCATTTCGAACATTCATTCATTGTCAAAAAATAAACTGCTATGTCCTCTACCAAGAGTTTGCCAGAACATTATCCTAATCCTAACCATAACATCATTCCTTCATAATGCTATAATAATATGATATAATTAATTCCTACATTATAGTTTATTCATTACATTAACTCCACTTTATTACAGTAACTTCATTACCATGATCATTTCTTAACTTTTTGGCATGTAGGCGTTCTTGCATAAAAAGAGACTTAATAGCAATACTTGAAGACTTGATTATAAAACAATGTTATATAGTGTAGCTTTAAAATTAATAATTGGCTGACAATAACTTGTTCTTATTCGAGAGATCTGGTATCCCAGAGGTTGAAAATAAACCAATCGAAAATATAAAAGAAAGTGGTTATCCTTCATAAAGAAAAAGGCCAAGTTTACTTTATGTCAAATTTGATAATTTAAAAGTACTGAAGTGACTAAATTAAAAGGTCCAAACTATAAAGGAAGACCTTCTAACCCTCCTTATCGTTACCAAAGGACACCATGCATTTAAGTAACGAAACAACAATAACTAACAGTAAAAGTTAACAATCTCAACAGTGGATAATGACAGTAATTAACTTCTTCACAATAAAATCATAACGAATCTATCTAAGTTCTTTGTAATGATCTTGGACATTGATTTCAGGAATACGGATGAAAAACTGGTGAGGCGTGCACTCAATGGGTGGAAGTGGGAATTAAGGAAATGCCGTGTAGTCAAACTTGTAATGTATTAGGTAGAAATGGGGAATGATGGTTTGAAGCTGACTGAGTGGAAGCGAGAGAAAGGGTGGAAATTTGTTTGAGGTTTCCTATCCATCCCGAGCATATCCATGCATGCCGCGGCGGCCTCTCACACCATGCATTGTGACAAGAAATGCGAGATGCCCACGGCCTGCAGGCACCCAAAAGCTTATAATTAATTCGCTTGAATCCACTGAGGGGCTGGACTTGAAAACACGTCCGGATTTATCCCCCCTCTACGTTGTTGGCGTTTCACCCTCAACCGCAGGGGGAACTTCGATGCGAAAATCGAGAATAGCCTTTGCGCACCTAAGGAATGGGGTTGAAGGTTAAAACAAACTTTCGGTAAAAAGTAGCTTTCGAGGAGGTTTGACCCGTGACACGAGGTATTAACAACCAAATGGAGTCGAGAGACACAAAAACAAAGCCAAGGGCAGTCATTTTTTCATACGCCAGTAGCAGGAGCGCCTTGGCCAACCAATTTCTCGATGGCACGACTCAGCGATAAAACCAAAGAAATTACGTATCAAAACTTCCAGGCATGACGTGCATAAGAAGCCGGGGTTTATCGGCTTGCACAATGGGTTCGCTGTTCATGAAATTGAATGCTAAGATAAATCACAGATTAGATCGGATCCCAGGGACAATCCACCGATCTAATTGGAAAAACAAAATGGCAGGAACTGCAATCGCAGAGTTTTAATAATTCATTATTTTTTTATCTAAGCGGTTTGCAGAAGTAAGTTCACGAAATCATCACTCGGTTGCAAAGAAAAAGGTGTTACATCTATTCACAGTGACAATCGTAGAGCTACTGGTTCCCCTTTTCAGTTATTAATAGGCCAAACGCAGAGAAGTATTGTGTCAAACAATTAAACAGTACCACCGTAGCCAATTTTTTTTTTGAGGTGAATTAGATATAAACAACGAGAATCAAATGGGTATAAATTTGTTGCAATCAATTCACGCTATTTCCCATTCACCTTTGCTGAAATTCTAGTAAATAAATTCACATTTGAAACAAGTATGCGGCTATTGTAATTCATCAATCTTAATACAAGCGGAGAAAAACCCTTAATACATCTACTCATCATATTTGGTTCACATCATTTCATATTTTAACGCCGTTAATTCTTTCTACTCTACTAAACACATGAGCATACCGTTGCCTTGCGCCAACTTCGGATGACGTCCGTGCTCCGTGCAGCTCGCTCCCGCTCTCTCGATAAGTAGGGCTGGTACCTCTAGCCAATTGCTGGGGTACTTTCACCTTCCCAACAACCCCACCGAGACCACAAAGGGGCCACACAAGATCGAGAGATAAGACTAGCTTCATTAGCCTCGAGGCATTTACCACTCTGACTCTGGCGAAATTCCCAACTCCTCACAGAAAGCAAAATGAGTCAAACCACAATCCGGCGGTCTTAAGCATTCACAGCTATGAATTCCTCCGCTTTTTCTTACTCATCTACACTTTCCTTTATAGAATTTCAGACCCGCCTACTTTCCTAAACACATTTTAATTAACTTTTAATAAAACTCTCAAAATCTCACCATGGTGTGTCACTCATCCCACTTGTTTTGTAAAATTATTTTTAGAATTAATTAAAAGACTCAATTCCCTCTTACCTATAATGTCTAAAATTACTCCTAGGTGCTCCTAGATCCCCTTACAGCTTTTAATAACTTTCCTAAAGCTATTTTTAGTTCATTATAGAAAGTTCTTAATTGTTGATTCCTTTTTGATTTTTACCCTATGTGCCCTACTTTCCTTCATTAAGTTTCCTTTATTACAAGTTTCCTTCTTTTCTATTATTTGTTCCCTTCTTTTTTCTCTGAAGCCAAAAGACAAATGCACTTATTAATCTTTTCATTATATTTCTAAAATCCTAAATTTTATACTCCCACCTTTAATAATTTTATTTCTTCTTTATAATTTAAAAACCATGGGTTCCAATTAATTTATCTCCCTCATTACTTTACCCCCCTTAATTTAAGAAAACTTTAACTAATACTTAGGAGGGTTTAGTTGTATCCTTATGTTTTATTTTTTTTGTAGGGTCCTTTCTTAAGGCTAAACAAATTTTATCTTAGAGATGTTTTAAATTGGGGTTTAGAAATTGATCACGAGCGACAATTCATTAGGGGTCGTTTTGAGAATTTCTTAAGGTGTTAAAGGTCTTAGGGTCCTCTAGGTTGTCTCATCATCATCACATCAATCACGGCGTGCCCGCCGGGGATGCCTCACGTGCTCCAAAGGTGTACCTCGTTTACTTTTGTTCTTGGCGGCGTGCCCTTGGGATGCACCGTGCTCAAGGGTTCCACTAAGCCGACTTGTGTTTTCTTTGGTGTGGCGTGTTACGCCGAGGGATGCACCACATGCTCCAAAGGGGTGCCTGGACTGATTGGTAGGCGTCTATAACCCACAGGTCAACACTCCGTCAGGTGAACTGTGGGAGACTAAAGGGCTTTCTTTGAATAAGGCCCCACCTTGTGCTTATAGGAGAATCATCTTATTTGTCGCTGATGCCACGGCATGGTGGATCCTCTCGAACTAGGTAATGCGTTAACCCTCTGATTCGACGTGAAATTTACCCTGAAGCAGAGTTGTAATTTGAAATTTAACATCACACCTCTCCCTCAACCTCTACGGAAATCGTGTGTGGCCCCTTCAATCCATATGTGAGGTTTGAGTGCGGCAGAATATCATTAGCACATCATCGATAATCGTGTCATAACATGTCAACAACATCATCAACAACATATCATCTAATCAATAATATCATGGTAAATAAATCAACTCAATATCACACTCCGTGACTCAATCGAGTCAAGGTTCGTCGATGCCTCTGCATCCTCGAGGTCAAAACCCCTGCACACTCAGTGGCGAGTCAATATCACTGTATACAACAATAGTAAAACATCATGTCATCTATCGCAACACAATCGCCAATGGGGTATAAATGTTTAACATCGGAAAAGTCCGGATCACTTGTGAGCAAGTGTCCTCAAGTAATACGGTTTTCTCGGTCTTGAGGGATTTTACATTAGAAATCTATGGGTAACAAATTTAAGAGGTACGATAAAATGCGGCGATATCTTATGGTTCTTACGTATGCATGTGTGTGAAAATAGAGATGAAATATCTGTCCCTAAAGAGGACGCATATGGTGGTACATCAATCTTGAAATCGTGGAAAAAGGGATATTGTTTTGACATGAGAACCATGTGATAAGCCATGATCATCATAGAATATGTTGCATTGTGGTAACATAGGATGAAGGGACACCTTGATAGAGAAAGTCAAAGGGACCTTCATTTGTAAGAATCGGTGAAGTTTGAAGAAAATCTTCTTGTCGCGAAATCATACTTTGAGTGATATGAATCACTTTCGGTGTATAGCGAGAGAAAGATGATGTTTGACGCTGGGCACGGAGGGTTGAGTGACTTCAAAGGGAATATGGGGCTTGATAATTCTTATGAAATTATTGGTTGGGATCCGCAGCACACACAATGTGTATGCCAAAGAGGAAACATTGGGCCAAGTTAGTAAGACAACCGATTGGATGTGGATCCATGAAATTGCACATATAATTATTTGTTGAGCATATGTTGTCGTTGATGTCAACATGGCGCATTTTTCGTGGGCTAACATGGTATAGGTAAAGTGCACATAGGATTCCGGATACAAATTGTATGGCATAAAGTTGGCGCACAAGAAGAGGAAGTGAGAGGAATGATTGTAGAGGAAGTGTGTGGAAGGATTATTTCTACTATATTGTTGTAGATCCACATGAAATGGAACTCATAGAAGAATAATGAAAAGTTTAGAAAAGCTTATATATTGCATAGAAGGATTGAAGGATGAAGGGATCAACAATGCAAAACAAATCACATAAGTGATTGAGTCTTCTAGGAGTGAGTGCATAATAGGAGGATAACCTACAACACAGTTCAAAAGTGAAGTGGAATGCAAAAAAATCCCTTGTCCATGATTGTAGAATGACTCAGAGGATGTTTATGCTGCAAAACGACAATGTTTTGAGCAAGCGATAAGTGACATAGTGAACCGCGATGAAGTGTGTGGAATATTGTGCAGATTAAAATATGTAGGGTACCTTTAGCGAGTGCGACGAATGGTGTAGTTGAGTGTGATGATGTGAAGTACAAAGTAGAATGAAATAGAACGAGTCACTAGGGTCACTTACAGTCTGATGGGGCGATTCAATAAGCACACTGCAAGACAAATGCGACAAAATGAATACCCCAATGACTTGAGTCTTTTTCTCTGGTTCTATTTGCATAGTAGATGATTTGTAGACCAAAATGAAATTATTGCATCATTCTTGAGGATATGCTCAGATAACATGGAGCACAATTGTAGGAATACTTGGTCCATTTGATTTAGTTAAATTTTTTCCACAATATAACCGTCCTTACATTAATTGAACAAATCATAATTGTGGCCGGTGTTTTGATGGAAAGCGGTAAACAATTTTGAAGGAGACGAGAAAGTAAATCTATCCAAACTTCAAGATCACAGAATGTAGTTTGAAAGCCTAATAATAATGATTTAAAGATGAAAATATTGCTGACTTTTCTTTCGAGAATGGATGGTATGTAAACACCATAAAAGACATAGGAGAGGAAGTTAAATAAGATATGGTAGTTCATAAGGTATTAAGATATCTTCCCTCAAGACTTGATGCAAAGGTTTCTTATATAGAATAAATGCATGAACTAGACAAACTGACTATGTATAGGCTCCATGTAATTTTGACTTCTTATGAGGTGATAGCTAGGAAAGAACAACCAGATATAAAGGACACAGTCTTCAAAGAATTAGTCAAATCGTCATCTCAAGATCATGATTCATCAGAACACTTCTCAGATCAAGAAGAAGATAAGTTTGTGAAATTTGAAGAGAGCGGAAAATATAAAAAGGTATGTTACCATTTAAATGCTTTCATTGTGGTAAAATTGGTCACTTTCCCTCTAAATGTACCTTTAAAGGAAATAACACCAATGAAAAGGAAAGAAAAGGCAAAGGAAAACCCTTCAATTTTAAAAGTCTTTTAAAAGGAATAATTTTTAATCAAATGAGGATAGCGGCCGGTCGATGAGAAGAATATGATTTCTAGATCTAATTAGGGGATGAAAAACTTCTCATGGATTTGGAACAACACATATCTGATCAAACAAACATAAAAGACTTTGAAGCTATGGTAGACATGGAAGGAAAACTCATTAGTGCTCTGGAGGAAATCTCTCAACTCAAGAAAAACAACAGACTAAGAAAATAATAGTTACAGGTCTACAAAGACAAAGACAATAAGGTCAATGAAGAAATAGTAATCTTAAAAATTAGGCTAGAAGTAAAAAGGAAGATGCATTTATAAATCAGATAACAAAAAAGGAGAATATTACAAGTAACAACTAGAAGGAAATGACAAAATGAAAGATATATAGAGAAATACAAGAGACTCAATAATAATCATTAAAGGATATGAAACTCTAGATAAAATTATAAGAAATTAGATATCACTAGATGACAATACAGGGATGGGATATAAAGAAAATTTGAAAATCATCAAAGGTGAGTCAAAAACTAATATGACAGCGAGTGAGAATCATACAAGATATGCAAATGATCTCAAGGGAAGCAACAATCGACCCTAACCAAGCAAAAAGTGAAAAGAAGGAGCAGTCATAACTGAATCATCCCGATTATGAAACAAGGAAGCAACATGTTCCTGGATCTTATCAAGCTAGTAGACAATGAACGATTCCTACAAGTAAGTTTTCATTCCAAGGCATCCAATTTTTTTTCTATGGGTGTTGTTTTCTTGTGGCAACTTTGGACATAAAGATGTAAACTGCATAGTTTTAGATATAACAGAAGTATAGGAAATAGATTCAACAAACCTCAAAATGCTATGGTTCAAAATTATTTCAATAATTCCTTCTCTCCTTTACTAAATGAGCCTGGATGCCACATATGCAATAATTTTGGACCCAAGTAAAGTGAATGCGGAGACATAAGTTGTTTCCTATCTTTAGGCAAGATAGAGAAGAATATTTTACCAAGGTTTGGAGAAAGAAAAATAAAAGTGAATAAAATTGTGGATAAGCTCTATATGCCAAAAGTCAAGAAAAATCAATGGTATATTGACAATGTCTTCTCCAAGCACATGATATGAGACAAGAGTAATTTTGAATTCTTAATTGAATAAAAGGTGGTAATGCCACTTTTGGAAACAAAGCTCTAGACAAAATGGAAAGAAAGGGCTGATGTATGTTGTGGAAAAAGGAAAGACCAAAGAAAAAATGTGTTTGTATGTTGATGGTACATAAAACATAACTTATTAAGAAATTATAGAAGTCAGGAAGTGTGTGACCAAGGAAAATATGTTCTTTTCCATTCAATAGGAAGAACGTAAAAATTAATGGATGCGAATATAGGGAAGATTTTTGTTAAGGAAGTCATAACTTCATGGAATGTGTATGTTCTAGAAGAGGAAAAGAAAAATGTTGCAATGGTAAAGCTGATGAAGAGATGGTTGGCACAAAATACTAGGTCATCTTAGTTTAATCAGCGTTAAGATATAAATAAAATATGTGTTGTGAGAATATGCCTAATATCTTCAAACACGAGGCCCAAAGGGGTTGGATCCAATGGTGGAAGCGAGGAGTTTTCACTTGGTTGGGAAAAGGTTCAATTCACCGTGAGGGCTTTACACGGAGCCATGGGGACACCTTGAGGTAGTGGTCGAGCGTGTGGTTGCACCAAGAGATACTGCAGCATATTGTGTGCACATAAGTGGATCAAAGCCCACCCTGTCCTTCAACTTTGTGTATTAAAAAGCCCCAAAGGGGGTTGGATCCAATAGTGGAAAAAGAGGATTTTTTCAATGTTGGGAAAGGTTCAATTCCATTTAGGGCTTTACACGGAGCCATGGGGGCACCTTAGAGTGAAGTAGACCGAGCGTGTAGTTTGCGCAGAGAGATACTATATCAATGGAATTATACGACCCGTGCACACATAAGTGGGTTGAAGCCCACCCCATGTCCTTCAACTTTTTTAGTCCCAGAGGTGTAGGACAGTGGAGTGTGGTGTGTTGTTAAGCCACTCCATTATGTTAAAGTCACCCGGTTTGAAACCTGTGGGGACAAAATCCAACCATGTTAAGGGTTGGTGTGGCTCGGCACGGTGCGTCCGTAGGGTGATTTGGCTGACTTAGATGCTTACAGTGGTTTCCTCAAGCCACCGAGGTTGTCAGCGGGGTCACGGACAAATTAACAAACAAAAATATCTTAAACGAGGAATGTGTCACCTGAGTCCTTATCGGTCACAGAGAAGAACTATTTCAAAATTCAAATTTCAAGGCAATAGAACATCACCACTCCAACCTCTTGAACTGATTCATACATATATATGTGGCTCTATGAGTACACAATCTCTTTGAGGTGAAAGATATTTCACATTTGTTATTTATGGCCCCTATAAACATAATGGCTTGGGTTTGCGATTGTTGGGGAGGCATAAAATTGAAGGATTTTTTGAAAAATTCAAAATCTTCAACGCAATTAGAAAATGAAAATGGAATTCAAACGGTTCGAAACCTGCGGGGACAAAAAATCCAACCATGTTAAGGGTTGGTGTGGCTCAGGCCGGGTGCGATCCCCGGGTGATTTTGACGGCTTAGATGCCCCTGAGTCGCAGTTTCTCAAGCCACAGGTTAATCGCAGGTCCTGGACAAATTAACAAACAAAAAAAAAAATATCTTCAAACCTGAGAATATTGTCTACAAGTCATGTCAGTCTGGAAAACATTCAAGAATTCAATTCAAGGCAATAGAACACTCCACCACTCAACCTCTTGAACTGATTCATACATATATATGTGGCTCTATGAGTACACAATCTCTTTGAGGTGAAAGATATTTCATTTTGTTATTTTATGACTATAACATAATGGCTTGGGTTTGATTGTTGAGGCATAAATTGAAGGATTTTGAAAAATTCAAAATCTTCAAAGCACAGGTAGAAAATGAAATGAAATTCAAAATCAAATGCCTAAGGTCAGAAAGAGCAGGAGAATTCACATCTAATGAATTCAACAGTTTTTGTGAAAAACATGGGATCAAGAGACAATTTGCTATTTCCAGAACCCCTCAGCAGAATGGAGTAGTGGAAAGGATGAACATAACAGTTTAATAAATCTCCAAGGTCATGCTTGATGAATCAGAAGTACCCATAACCTTTTGGGGAGACGTTGTTCAAACTATTTCCAACATTATTAATAAGGTGCACACAAGAGTAAACAATGATAAAACACATTATGAGTTGTTTGCGCAGTGTGCAGGTTGTAACACCCTAGGTTCGAGTTATCTTTAACCAACAAAACCCACCAGAGACCGACCCTTTTGGCATCACCTACTTGCGTGGATGAAGTCTCACCCGAGGCATATATTGGGACTGTGAGAACCAGGATTCTGTAGTATTGAGGTAATGGGAGGTGGCTATCCTATTCATTCTTGTTTATAGTTTCTGTGTGCGCGATATTTTGTCCTTGTTCCTTATTAAATACTTAGTGATTCATATTCATACAATCATGCTATTCCAGATTCATATGTATTTCATTTTTGTAACAGTTATGAATATTGCACCATGTTTAACCATAAGACAAATCTATCTACAATGCATTCAGATAGAATTTATAAGAAAACATATAAAAGATAGACAACACAAGATTCAATCTCATCTCTTTGGCATTCCTTTATTGATTCTTCTCATCAACAAACTGTTACATTTAAGAACTCTAGAACCCAATCATATGGAGGAACCCCTAACAACAAACCATAACTCAAGAGAGGAACAATGAGGAACTAGAGTCAAACCCAATTTTCCCAACCTGTTACATATTTATACTGATATCTAGGGATAAAAACCCTATTTTGTTCATCCCAAAAATACCTCATTACAATGAATACTTCCCTTATCTAATTGGTTGTTCGTGCTTCTTTTTTCTTTGCATGATGCTTTTCTACTGTTCTTCTATTTCTGGAATGTCGAGCTGTCATCAGGATTCTGTCATTATTTATTCTCTCTCTTTCTTGATTTATCCGATGTCGGATTTATTCTTCTGTTTGTGCGTTGTCTTCCTTCTGTGCACCTTACTCCTGGATGCACCTCAGTTGTGCACTCCCTTGATTTCCTTCTTCTTCTGCACACTTTTCCTATACTTAAGATTTTCCCCAAAACTGTATCAAAATTGCAAAATTATTTCCAAGCTTCCTATCCAGTAGGCCCCCAACACTCACCTGTGCCTTGTCATCAACCACTTAGGCCTATTTCCTGCTCTTCCATACCGAAATAAAGTTTTGAGAGGCAACCTTTACTACCTCCACCTCTTTGATTATTTTGGCCTCTATTGTTTCTATCTCTTTTGCCCCCTGTATGGTCAAGTTTGCAAGTTTATCCTCTGATTAAATCGTTGTCTTCTTGACCTTACCCTGCATAGTGACTAATTCCCCAATTAACTTCACTTCTTATTCCTGTAGGGGTCCCAATATCTGTAAGGATGTTTTTATGATCCCTCATATTCTCTACCTCCATGTATGACTGCCTCTATGCTAAAATGGTTGTCATCCACTCTACCAGTGGAAGTGTCATTATCTTCTATGAAGACTGATGTGCTCTTTCTTGTGCTTCTCTTAAGTGTTCTTCCACTTCATTCATCTCCAGGTTTGATACCAACTTGGTCCTTATATGTGTTCTCTCCTCATAGAGTTTGGCACATTCTCCTTCTATTTTCTTAATATTGGCAACTGCTATCGTTGACATTCTCTCCCTGCCTTTATGCACCTCCAGTGGAATTCCTGGCATGCTCCGTAATTTCAAGTCCTCAATCTGCTCACATAATCCCTTAATGAAATCCCCGATTTTCAACACTTTCTCCTCCATAGTAGCTTCTACTACTATGGGAACTTCTAGAATTGCCTTATATAGATTCTGGACTACTGCTTGTGTTTTCTATGCTATGGATTCAACTTCATCCTTCTCCTTTACTTCTTTATTGGCCATCTCCTCAACCTCTTCTTTATTTTTCAAAACTTCTTCTACTTTGCCTTCAACTTCCCTCTTTTGTTGAAGTGTCATGTCATACTGCTCATGTAATTGGGCTCTTTCATCCCTTATTCTTTCCAATTATCTATGTGCTTCCTCTCCTCTGTTTTTTATTTCTTGCAACGATCCTTCTTGAAAGTCCTATAGTCTTTGCATGGGAATCCTTGATACGAGTATTTTGAGATAGCTCAACACATTGACTTGTTCCTGTAACTCAGCCATTGGAAAATCCAACACATCTATCTCAATCTGTAAGGTTTTATGCCCTACTGTTAGTTGTGTCAAGGCCAACTACATGCTTTATTATTCCTTCCTTGGTACCATGGATGGTCCTTCCTTGTTCCTCTACTCTTTCGCGACGCTTGCTACTTCCAGCATCTGCTGGAATGCTACCAGCTAATCCCACACTTTCTTCTGTTTCTCTTCTTACTTCCTTGTTGTTTCCTCCCATATTTATTTTATGGAATCCCATACCTGGTAGCCAATTCTATCCATATCATCATTCTTTAATATATAAAATGGGGTCTCTCTATGTGATTTGTCCTTTTTGTGTGTCCCCTTGTGAATTTTGTCCCTGTTTCCTTCCTTTTTGTCCCTGTTGTTTGTTGAAAATACTAAGAC
>SNQJ01S0090911.1:0-21121 GCA_010110895.2 Picea sitchensis | reverse complement strand
ATCAAGGGGAGCAAGATGGCTAGGACTGAAGTTTCATTTTCCCCTCATCTGGATGCCTCTAGAAAAGTATCAGCCAAAGTTTAGAATCATCAAGAAGATGGAGAAGCAATGTTGGGAAAGGATTGTTGAGACAAATGGTTTCAAGAAAGCAACAGAAAAGATAGAAGGGTCTTACAGTTTCAACAATTTTCATTCAAGTGGGTCGTTGCCCGATTCAGATTCAGAGTGAGTAAGAATTGCCTGAGGACATGCAAAATACACATTTGGGGGGAGATGTTGGGTGACCACATTGCCCTTTTTCCTATCATTTTTCAACCTTTTTCCTTCATGATTTATATAATTAATCCTATCATATTCTAAGCCTTATTGTAAAATCATCCATTCCTAAAACAGGTACGAGCTATTAATTCCTTTATCATATTTATGCATAACTTACATGTGAATTTGGATGATGTAACCTATTTCGGGCTAATGTTGATCAATTAATGTAGAAGACTGTAGTTTGTTGAAACAGAGGAAGAAGGATGCTCATAGTTATGTTGCCGCTGGAATATTGGAATGTAACACGTTGTTGTTTTACCGTTGCTGAAACTATGGAGCCATTGATAGGAAAAATTGTTGAAACACCGGAACTGAAGAAGAAGGTCATTACCAAGTGGAATGAGGATTTTCCCAACTACTTGACAGAAGAAATCTTGCAAGAACAAAAGCTGGAACTGATATTTCTCTTTTTTTTACTATTCTTGATTTTCAAGTTGCATAAACGATTCTTTGTAATTAATGGAATAGCTTGAGAATCGAGAGATTCTCAAGACTGTTCCTAAAAAAAAGATCTCACCTTGGATAGTAGAACAGTTGCAGCTTTAAAAAGAAAACTTGAATCATTGTAGAAAAAAAGAATTGGAGATTGATGTATGTTGAAATAGTGATCCAATGATAAGAATATTGTTGTAATTTGAATTCAGAATTAATGAAGGAACACCAATGATTTTGGCATAACATGTATGTTGTGAGATTCAACGTTTAACAGGTAACTATGTTAAGAGGCCAGGGAACGCCTCCTACGCAGAGTCCTGCCTTTGCAACTAGAATAGGATTTAATTTGCATTTCTTAGTTTTCTATGTGTGTGTGCATATTTGGTACTGGTGTTAGAGTATTCTAAATCTGTGTTTAGATTGTTTTCTATAGTCACTTTGAATAGATGGTGTGTAATCTCATGAGAATTGTGGTGTGAATATAAAAGTTGTCTTGTTAAGAAATCTCGCTTAACTTCTGCAATAGTGAATAGACTTCAGATTCTGCAAAGTAATTAGGAATTTCTTTTCTGCAAAAGTAGGAATTTCTTTCTACAAGTAGATCAGGATTTCTAGATTAATGAGTTTGATTTATTCTGAATTAATTGCAGTTTTCATTGAGTCTTAGTTAGTGTGTTCAATTCAATAAATCCAGTGAGAATTCTTTCCAGAGAGTTAGGAATTGTTTTAAGCATGATTTTTGGGTGTTGAGTTCAGATTCTTTGTGCCTAGCATAGACAGTGCATGGTTGCTTTTGAAATAACAAGACTTTCCTGGGTTGACATTAAATGGATTGTGAATTTTAGTTGTTGAATTAAGTAGACAATTAAAGTAGACAACATTTTTAGTGAGAAGGAACAAAAAATTGTGAGCAGTCACTTGCTTATTTATCTCTAGAATTCCATAAAATGGAATTGAGTGGTTTTAAATGAACAAGGTGGTACTCACAAATAGAAGCCATGTTGATGTTGAAATTTGTCTAGTGAGTAACAAGAGTAGACATAAACAAACCCAATGAAGCATTTGACCAAATTCCAAAGGGGTTGGAATGGAGATGCAGAAACATGCCAAAATCCTTTATTCCAAGAGTATTTTTAGGGATTTTTGGGATATTTGATGGATAAAAAGGGACCTAATATCATTTATACTAGTTATTGATATATTTTCTACTAAATATGACAGAATTTGGTCTCCATGGTTGATTGTACCAGTGACAAAAGTGCATAAATTCGGTAAAAATGACATATTTAGAGAGCCATAACATTCAACCCAAACCCAAACATTGATGCAGAGTATGAGGGATATCAGAGTTATAGCAAGTTGCAGCAAAGTAATAGTGAGTATCAGCAAGTGGAGTAACAACACAAAATTCAAAGGAGAAAGTACAGTTATAGCATAGTGTTGCAGTAGAGTTACAGCATAGTTATAGTGAGTTGCAGTAGAGTTACAGAAAGTGTTTTAGCAGAGTTATAGCGAGTTGTAGCAGAGTAATGTTGAGTAACAACAAGTGGAGTAACAACACAAAATTTGAAGGAGAAAGTACAGTTACAACATAGTGTTGCAGCAGAGTTACAGCATAGTTATAGTGAGTTGCAGCAGAGTTACAGAAAGTGTTGCAGTAGAGTTATAGAGAGTTGTAGCAGAGTAATAGTGAGTAACAACAAGTGGAGTAACAGCACAAAATTCAAAGGAGAAAGTATATTTACAGCATAGTGTTGCAGGAGAGTTACAGCATAGTTATAGTGAGTTGCAGCAAAGTTACAGAAAGTGTTGCAACAGAGTTATAGCAAGTTGCAGCAGAGTCATAATTTTATTGTCATAAATATTAGGATAGAACGTTTCCCCTTTACATTTCCCCTCTAGTGGACTCATAGCTCCATCAGTGTTTTCTCCAACCAATAAGCCTTGGAACCTTTCATTAAATTCAAATTGATCATGTTTATATGTCTTTAAAATCGCATGTTAAGTTTACCTTACAACCTGAATAAAATCATAGTAATGAAAAACATAATTACAATATAAGCAAGATCAAGTTCAAAGGGTTGATAATGGGATATTAAAAAGACCTAGTTTTCAATGGTGGAAATGAAAATGCCACAAAAAATAAGACCAAATTTTTTAAGCCAAAGGATGTAGAATAATTGGCCTACTCATCAACAGAAAAAGTTTCAGTCGATGAAGGTGGTATCCCACTACTACCTCGGCCTTCTTGTGGTTGATCAAAGAAGGGTAGTGATGAGAAGAGCACAAAAACTTATCCTTTACTGTGAATCAAAAGAAGAAGAAATCCAATCGACAAAGGCAAGAAGGAGAATAAGACCAAAAGTTTTGCATCAAACAATACATCCTTGTTTGTCACTACTATGGGAAGAAGGGACATAGCACTACTAACTATTGGTAATAAAAGGTATGTTCATTATGTGGGAAGAAATACCATCAGGTAGCATCTTGTTGGGAAAATAAAACCATGTGACACAAGATATGTTTATTTCAGAGGAGGAATGTCTATTGAGTTGATATTTTCTTAGTTATTGATATATTTTCTACTAAATATGACAGAATTTGGTCTCCATGGTTGATTGTACCAGTCACAAAAGTGCACAAATTCGGTAAAAATGACAAATTTAGAGAGCCATAACATTCAACCTAGACCCAAACATTGATGCAGAGTATGAGGGATATCAAAGTTATAGCGAGTTTCAATCGATTAATAGTGAGTAACAGCAAGTGGAGTAACAACACAAAATTCGAAGGAGAAAGTACAGTTACAGCATAGTGTTGCAGTAGAGTTACAGCATAGTTATAGTGAGTTGCAGCAAAGTTACAAAAAGTGTTGCAGCAAAGTTATAGCGAGTTGCAACAGAGTAATAGTGAGTAACAGCAAGTGGAGTAACAACACAAAATTCGAAGGAGAAAGTACAGTTACAGCATAGTGTTGCAGCAAAGTTACAGCATAGTTATAGTGAGTTGCAACAGAGTTACAGAAAGTGTTGCAGCAGAGTTATAGCAAGTTGCAGCAAAGTCATAATTGTATTGTCATAAATATTAGGATAGAATGTTTCTATGGCAATCACATGAAAGATATTGTACATAGGATATAGTAGTGACCATGAGACATAGGTCAATTCCACCCTTAAACCCCTTTACATTTCCCCTCTGGTGGACTCATAGCTCCATCAATGTTTTCTCCGACCAATAAGCCTTGGAACCTTTCATTAAATTCAAATTGATCATGTTTATATGTCTTTAAAATCACATGTTAATTTTACCTTACAACATGAAGAAAATCATAGTAATGAAAAACATAATTACAATATAAGCAAGATCAAGTTCAAAGGGTTGATAATGGGATATTACAAAGACCTAGGTTTCAATGGTGGAAATGAAAATGCCACAAACAATAAGACCACATTTGTGAATCCAAAGGATGTAGAATAATTGGCCTCCTCATCAATAGAAAAAGTTTTAGTCGATGAAGGTGGTATCCCACTACTACCTCGGCCTTCTTGTGGTGGATCAAAGAAGGGTAGTGATGAGAAGAGATCAAAAACTTATCCTTTACCATGACTCAAAAGAAGAAGAAATCCAATCAACAGAGGCAAGAAGGAGAATAAGACCAGAAGGTTTGCATCAAACAATACATCCTTGTTTATCACTACTATGGGAAGAAAGGCCATAGCACTACTAACTATTGGTAATAAAAGGTATGTTCATTATGTGGGAAGAAATACCATCAGGTGGCATCTTGTTGGGAAAATAAAACCATGTGACACAAGATATGTTTATTTCAAAGGAGGAATGGTCATTGAGTTGAGTTCAATTTGCATCAAAACTTGCATAGAATAACTATCAAAGGATAAGCTATCATTGGAAGTTAATATTATCATTGGCATTTTGGTCTTGAGAAATCTTATGAGAATTAGAGGGTTGTATAAAACTATTTTTGTGAGCATATTTAGTGATTGACCAATAAAACTTAGTTGCAAACACATATTTACATTCTCGTTACCTTTTGGTTGAGATAAGAGTCCATTGAATACCAATACATAAACCAAACTAAAAATTTAGTTGGTTGTTGGAGAATGCTTACCAATTGCAAATGCATTGGGTTGAGTTATACACATTTTGAGAGAAAGTTATACAAGGACATTATATTCCTTTTTCCCTTTATTTTACTTCTATTCTCTTCCAAATCTTTCTAAAAGTCCCAAGGGATACGAGAAATGTTGTGTTTAGATGACATTGAAATCAAGGGAAAGAGGTCAGAAAGTCAAGAGATAGGAGAAAGAGGTCATACCATTTCCTCTAGCCGTGTGCCCTCCTCCGGTGCAAAAACATGTTCCCTCCTCCTCTACAAATCGTGTGCCCTAGCCTCTACAAACCATGTTCCCTTATCCTCTACAAATCGTGTGCCCTCCTTCTTCTCTCATCCTCAAAATTGCAACCCGCATGCTCAAAATCCTCCTACGCGCGAGTGATAATGGTCGGACTATGGTGTACGCACATGGACTGTGGTGGTGTGGACTGTGGTGTGCATGCATGGATTGTGGAGTGATAATGTCTGTGGACTGTGTGTATTTCCTTTGCATGAGTAGGTCGCGCGATTTTGAACTAAATTTAAATTTCACTTTTTTAGTGGGAATTATCCCCAAAATCCATTAGGAATATTGTCAGAAGTCATAGTTCCCCATTATTGATAGGAACATTAATTGTAGAACATTGTCATCAAGGGTTTTAACACATTTCAAGTCTACCCAAATCATCATTTTAAGTCTACACACCTAAAGGGGAAGGGTGGGGGTATGTGTATTTTCACCCTAAACCTACACAATTTTTTAACAAATGTTTCATAAGTACAATTAATGATGGACATAACTACATCGTTGGTATGATTAGGCGCAGTCGCGCAGAGCTCCTCTTGGTTTCGAGAATAGTCATTCTCTACTAAACAAGGGAAACCATGTGAAGGTGGAAGCTCTAATTATTCCCCCCCCCGCCACATCACTCTCAATTTCCCCATATTACCTAATTTGAAATTATAAAGAACATGTATCATATACTATATTATACAATATAAAAACATATAAAGATCATATAAAATATATAAACACATACCTCTTATTTTCAACATGAATTAAATATCAGTGATCTTCTTCTTCATCCAGTTCAACATTTGTATCAGGATCTGGTTCAGAATTGATATTGGTGAAAGGCTCATTCCTATCAACATCATCATCAACGTCATTTTCGCTACTATAGTTATCGATATCGTCAATGAGATCATCGTCTCCTACATTTGGATGATCAACCTCTTCAAATTCTTCGTCTGACACATCGACTACATGATCAACTCCTCTCTTTCAAATTCTTTCTTCGTTCTGACACATCACTACATGAGCCACTCCACCGATATTCATAATCATGATATTCTTCCTATATTATCTTTCATCCTACCACATGATTGTACTTTTATTGGTCTTCTCTTGGACTATATCTAACAACGATGACCAACCTCGCTTTTACTGTGTACCTTTGAGTAAAATACTGTTCTCACATCAATTTGAAGAACATAAGGTTTTGTTCGCTCAAATGCCCTTGTATTAACCATATGGTAAATCCATTATCATGCTCATCAGCTCTTTCTCGTGATCAATGCTCATGAATTGTGTAGCCCCTGACCATTTAACCTCAAACAAAAAAAATTTAAAGGAATTAAAATCGCACTCAATTATACCCTCCAAAAGGCCATAGTACCTATTCTCATTTCTTCCAGATTGCCACTTCTAGAGGAAATGTTGGTGACCTTAAACACCGCATTTATCCCAATAACTGGTGGTTTTCATCTTATCATCCAACATTTTGATACAAAATTCCATTTAATTATTACACCACATAATGTAGGGATGTCTCTTCAACCGCAACATGGAAAACAAGTGCAGCAAATAAATTGTGAATTACTAATCCCTTTGTTACATAGACTTACTATATATATATTTCAATAATTAAACAAACCAAATACATTGAAAATTGGGAAAACTAGGAAAATGTGGTTAAAAAAATTTAACTGTCTCTGCTTTTATCTTTTAAACCAAAGGCTAACTAAACTTCCCTTGATGTAAGATCGGAAAATTGATCTCAATGACGATTCTTGTTTTAATCATCTTACTCAATTCTTCCCAAGATGATTAACCTACCAAAGTATTCTTCAAGATATTCTATCCAATGCTCCATCCAATCAAGGTTGTTTTGAATGTATAAATGTAAAGCATCCTACCCTCTAGAAGGCAACTATATGATAGCATAAAAATTTAATATCATCATTAATTATTGTTAATAATGAATAATTTAATAGATGTAATATATTAAATCTACATCAACATGATATAATAATTACCTCACAGTCCTCATTTTACCTTTCTCCCCAATAGGGACCTCCTTCAAATTGTCAAGATGTCAAATGCGAGGTACATTCATATTTTCTGCTAATCTAGGTAGATTGACTAATATACACCATGCATTGATATACCATATATCCTCAACTATACAACCTCCTGACGTTTTTGTCTAACAAAAGATTTTAGTGACTTCAACTGCCTCTCTCCACCATCCACATCGACCTTGTGTGTAATTTAGTCCACATAATTCAATCTCCTCAACTTGGTGTATGAGGTAGTGTGTTCTTGCTTTGAAAAATGCTAGAGGTAGATAATATTGCATTTGACACATTAGTCAAATTTGCAGATAAAAGATAACATGTCAAATATAAGTTCCAATACCTTATATCTTCTTTTATGGATTTATTTTGATGATAGCCACCTACAAACGTCAATGCAATAAAAATATCAAGGCACACATACCTATGTGATAAAATAATATGTCAAATATGTTCATCACGAAATTGACTGTAGACCCACACCTCTACCTTGACAGTTCCTCGTGATGACCTCCTGCCTTAAGGATCATCTATACATTCACTTCCCTGTAGCCAAGCCTTTCAATCCCCCATTGGGATCTCCTGGAAGGACATCCACAGTCCTCGTGAACCTCCCTCAGGCGAACAAAGATTAGGTGCAGCCTTCCTATCTCCCCAAGCTTACCACTCATGACCAAGGGCCAAACCTAAAGTTTTCCACTTGTCGTAGAACCTCACATCTCAGTTCGGTGAATGGGCTCCCGACTTCTTCCTTTCCAATCTTGCAATACCCAAAACAGAGATACGGGTATGGCTCCTTCCTTGTCAACACCCCTCCCCACATGTAACCGTAGTCTAGGGTTTAAATATCAGCACCTCTCACAACTCACACCTTTGTGATTTTGTGGGTTGAACTCGTGTCTCCCAAGGAATCTCCTCAGACTTGATAAGTCAATGTTGGATTTGACTCTTCTGACGCTGCTTACTCGCAACCTCTTGTAGGTTGGCGATCAACCTTCACTCTCTTATCCCAAGAACAAGACGCTGAAGTCACTGAGGTTGACTCCTTTCCTCCTGAAACGTAGAATCCACTGTATTGGCCAATCATATGCCCCAATCTCCATGGTTCTCGCTTAATGTGTTCTATATGCCCAAATTTCTAAAGACTAACTTCAAATAAGATGAGGTCCTCTCAACCGGGAATCCATGAATACGGGAACGGCCATGAGTCTCTCTCTGGAGCACAAATCCGGCCTCCCATGGTCCATCTGGTTGTCTTCACTCCTCACATTTCTCAACTACACTTGGAGCCAACCTGGCTCTTACTCATAACTTCCGAAATTCATGAGATCCCTTGATTTCTCGCCACCCATCCTCCTCGATGGATGGTTCCATCTTCCTCGTGATTCTCGCAACTCATGAAGTCAAGGGACTTCCCTCCTCAATCTCTGTCCAAACTCGACATAGAGAGGATCTCGACGCATCCAACTCTAACAAATGGCGAGGATCTTTAGGAAGATGGAAGGACAGAAGGAAGGATGGAATGGACGGATGGACAGGAGTGGATGGATGGGTGGTGACCGGATGGATGGATGGAGGAATGGATGGATGGACGGATGGATGGACGGATGGAGGAAGGATGGACGGAGGAAGGACGGACGGAGGAAGGATGGAATGGACGGAAGGAGGAAGGAAGGAATGGAATGGACGGACGGAGGATGGATGGACGGATGGATGGATGGAAAGGATGGAAGGAGTGGATGGAAGGTGGATGGATGGATGGATGGAGGAAGGACGGATGGAATGGAAGGATGGAGGATGGAAGGAGAGATGGAAGGAATGGAGGAAGGACGGATGGAGGAAGGATGGATGGATGGAGGAATGGACGGATGGAAGGACGGAATGGAAGGAATGGAATGGATGGAGGGAATGGATGGAATGGAAGGAATGGATGGAAGGATGGATGGAATGGACGGAAGGAATGGATGGAATGGAATGGATGGACGGATGGATGGAGGAAGGCCTCTATATGAGTCTCTAGTGTCTAAATCTCCTAAATGGATGATTTCAGAACATGCGCCCTCCCCAGATGGTTTCTGGATCTATTTCTGGCACTTTTGTCATATGATTTCTCTCGGAGGTTGAGGCTCCGACTCTCTCATCCTCCCATCCTCGAACTCTCAAGCATCGAGCATATCCCATAGGAACCTTTAGATTCTTCTGCTTTCTCTTCAATGTGAGGTTTAAACTCAGGTAACTTCCTCCACAGACAATCCAAGCATCAACAAGAACTAAGATCCGATGGTCGCACTGCCTTTCCCCTCGCCTTCTACACCGCCTCCGACACTAACTTCATGGTCCGTATTCCTTCGATCGATTCGGGACGAGTAGTTGTTGCTCCTCCCGAGCTTTGGTGCTTTCTTCCCAGACTTGAAAGAATTTCAAATTCTCAAAGGCCTCTCGACCTTTTTCATCTTCCCTAGCTCATCACCTTGAGTCTCACTGCTCTCAACACGCTTACCTCCTCAGATTTAGAGAATCAACTCTCCCAAAGAGTCCTTTCAATTTTGCACTCATTGCAGCTATGGCTTCATGCGTCGAAAGCACTACTCCTCCTGAACTTATCCTTTAACCTTCTTAAGGATTATGTGTGACTGTGCTACCAGAGAGTCTTTACCAATAAAATTCTTCGAGTCAGCTTCCTCGCACTCCAAGGAAATAACCTTCTTTCTTTTCCCACAGATGGAGAATTTGACGTCCTCCTGGCTGTCCTCCTCGAATTTAAGAAACTCTCTTGTTGAGTAGTTTCTGTGTGGTGTTCAAAGAACCCTATGAAGATCCTGATTCCTTCCTTCAAATCCAACTCAAAGATATCTTCCGTATTGTTCAAGCATTCTCAACTTCCCAATGCCCAATTGCAGAGTTAAAAATGTAACTCCTCAGAAGCTATTTCTCTACTGTGCACCCTATGCACCTTCTCAACTCCCTCCCCGGCAGCTCTCAAAATCCTAAGTGATTCTGACTTCTATTGAAATCACAACAGAGTTCCTGCACTCCTTTGTAATCAGGCTCAATTCCCACCTAGCGTAGTTTTATAGAACTCCTCAAAGATTTTGTCTCAGAATCGTGTCTCACTACATAGCCTTGCCTCCTAAGGTGTTCAAAAACCTCCGTCTGAGTTGTTGATTTCATCTTATGTGCCCACTTGGCACGCCTTTGTCTAAGTCCACAAAATTCAGAAATGCATCCCTATGAACCGCTTGCAGAACCCACAGTGTTCTATCACGCCCTCCTAGCATGAAACCACAAAGAACCTTCAAGCCTGAAAATCAAACAACTCCTCGCAATCCTACATCATACATCTATAGCATAAACATGAACGCTCATAGACATTCACACAACACGTAGTCACATGCGCAGGAAAACTATTGTTTTGTATTAATAAAATGCCCTCGCTACAAGGGTGTTCTGAGCGTGGACTTTAACAGAGTCTTGGATTTTACTCCTCTACTCTCTCAACTTTTACAACTCTTACAACTAATACAACTAACTCAAATGATCGAAATTGATCTTTTTACATGAGGCTCTAGAGAGCTTTTCCCCTCTCCAAACTCTTCCACCCTATTCAATGGCATTAATGGGTTGTCGGTCTCAAAAGAATCTGGGATCTAGATCTCAAATAAACATTAAAGGCCTATCCACCTGCATAAACATGTATGCGATAGTAGTCTCTCACGGCTCAACAACCTAAGCAATTTAATTAAGACCAATTTCAAAATTGAAAACTTAGGGCTATGCTCCTCTCTTTTCAAATTGAAAGTAATGCTACTGACGTATCGGATGATCGTGGAGAGATGCTCCTGCATCACAAATCACATAAGAAGTACATTTATAAAACACACATTTAATTTCATGTATTTTCCAAGTACATAAATAATTTGTTTTGCGTTGTTGTCAAAGTCACCGAGAGATAAAGGTAGAACAGATACTGTGAAAAAAACAATAATTATTATTTGTTTCAAAATGCGCACTAATAAGAAAAATATATTATAACCTACTAATTACCTAATGAATGTAGTTGTCATTCATGTTTTAGCCTAAAAATCACCTTTTTTTTTAGTTAATATATGGTATGTTCACTAAAACCCTCATTTGAAACCTAATTTTCAAATGACCTTTACAATATTGCTTTGTTGTTCCATTAATAAACCAAGGAAGACTAGTATTTTGTTCCAATATGACCATTGCCATTAGAATTAATAATAACACTTTGCAAGGCATGATTAGCTTCGCGGATGTCACAACAAATCTTCCAATTCTCTCTTTATGTCAGTTCTTCCATCTAATATTTGTCATAACAATTATGTTATGTTCCGAAGGTGCATTGTATCAAACAAATGAACCACTTGTAGGTGCTAGTAGCTGGTAACTACCTAATCAGACAGGGTAACTTTTTCATTCCTCTGTGGGAAGCTCCATTCGTGCCTTTAATGACATTCAGCTAAAACATCAACAAATTGGAAATTAACACTCAATTAATGGGACAAAATGAAATTAATACTAATGAAATTAACCAAAGATTTATATAATAGGTCATACATAAATAATTTGCATACCTTTGACGATTTAATATATTCCAACTTCATAGAAGCAGGTGTCATTTTCAGGGTTTTTCTGCTTTCTTCTTTACCATTGAACTTCTTGCTTTGTTCCTAGTTCGATAACTATGGTTCTTAGGCGTAAAGTGCCTATAATTAACAAACACTTTCTTTTCTAAACTCCTTGAATGACTAGATTTTATCCTAGGACCACAAACTGGCATGCAAATTTCCACTTTGTTTGAAGACCTAGCAAGATATATGAATAAATGTAGCATCAAATTAGAGTTAAAAATTAAAATAATGCATGATTTTTCAAAAGATATATAATATTAAATCACAAAAATAAAGTAACATTAATATACCACAAAATGTGTTAAACTGAGCATCATGAATTGTCCATGATAGTATTCCATGGGAATGAAATCATCTTTGCTCCTTATTGGTATAGAGATGGCATACATAGTGATGCCAACCCATAACTTCACCAACTCATCGATGAGAGGATCAATACATACGTTCATATATTTAACCTGGTGCCTACCTGATTGGTTCAATCTAATTCATGATTAATTATACTATCTAGATGTCGTTATATATAAAGAAATACCACCATGCACGAAAACAAAGAAATGAAATATTTTATTATGTTTTAAAGAAAATAAAAAGATAATTAAAAAAAAAAAAAAAAAAAAAAAAAAACATTGTGTGCTCTCTCTTGATCGACATCCATGATAGTTATTGTTTACCAAAACAACAGCCACATCGAAAGTAATGTGAGAACTAGCTCTCCAAATGATCGACACCATCGTGATGCCAAATCCAAAGTCTAACACATTTAGGTTCTTCTTTAAATTGGCCACTTTTCTTCGATGTAGTTCAATGCGTAACCATCCGGCAGTATTCGAAGAAAATTGTCTCGACTTCTATTCTTTTCAGAAGGAAATCTATAAACTATGTTATACTTTGGCACCCAACTCAATAAACGGAATTCATTCTGAATATAAATCTAAGAACTTTATGTAGACACCTTCTTTGACGCTTTATCGATTCTATATCTACTTATTTTACATTGTATATCTATTTAATGCATATTGTCCATTATATGATATGATCATTGTGACATGCATCAATAGCCCGACATAGTCCAATTCCTTTCATAATCATGGATATCTCTCGATATGTGCATGGAAAATATTTGACGTTGGTAATACAGTAGAACATCACCTAACAATCTACAAAATATTAAACAATAAGTCAATGTAAACACATTGATCATCAAACATATCATCCAATATGAGTACCTCTTATTTAATAATTAGAAAACAATAGCAATATAGGAATAAATTGAACCTTTTAAGTATTTGTGAACATGCAAGCATTAATAATTAACAAATTAAATACCTTAGTATCCGTGGTGAGACATGTTTTGATAAACCATTCAAAACCTTCGTGTTCACCAACAACAATATAGCGTATAGAAATATTTATCGTTGAGCCTTCATAAAGAGGACATGATTTCTCAAGTAGATCAACATCATGACTATCATCCCGGTTGTCCCCATCCAATGGAGAAAACGTATTTGATAAATCTATGTATCTCATCTTCCGATTTGAATCACTCAATGTTATTCCATCCATATCATCATTATTAACTTAATCAACAGCTTCAATATTATGATCTCAAAGCCCATCTCCATGTAAAGCAGTATCAGCTAGTACTTGACAAATAACTCTATAGAGGTCAACACTTTGGGGGCATCATCTATACATTTAAAAAACAACATAGAAAAAGTTAGTGCGTATATAGAAAATATAAAAATCTCGAAAATAAATATTACTAAAATTCATAACAAACTGATTATTACAGTGAATACATTAAACATTGAATCATATTACCAAGGGACGATATTCATAAACCCCTTCGACGTGCCCCTTCTCCCCACAATGTATTGGGGTTGTTGTTATTAAAAGTCTTCATTTTTGCAAGCCTCCAGAATCATAGTCAGCAAGGGCAATAACATTTTCCACGCTCTCACTCCCAATGTCGCCTTAACTCCAGCAAGCTTCCGGCTATTTTCGGCCCATTGTGACAAATCCTTGTCCTAACAAGTTATTGGTTCTACCTACACCATACCAAACATTAAGTTGTCAATTTTTATATTTTGCATACTCCTTTCGACATGATATGTTTATTTACAAGGACCTACATCTTTATAATAAGGTCAACATATTTATAATAAGGTGACCATATGTGTAGAGGATCAACATCAAGACAACATAAAATAGCATCTTTTATAATAAGGTCATATGTGTACACAAATGTTTCTTTTATATAATAACGACATACACACCTAACAAAAGTTTAGGGTTAGTGTTTATGTATCTTATTAGTCCCTTCTAAAGTATGGAATATAGCAATCAATTACTAACATTTCACCGATCAGGGTTGAGTTTCAACAACAAATTCCATATCTTTATCAATGAAAAGAGAGAGAGATTTTAGTTAATTAGGGTATGTGGATTCCATAAACTTATAATATTATGGAATCCACATATCTTTTCCATAGAATATACCAACTATAATCCAAAACCAAAGACATGAAATATGGTATAACTACACATATTATATAAATATATTATCAAGGAAAAATAAGTTAAAATGAATTTGGACATTTGAAAAAAAAATTACAAGTTAAATAGGTACATCAATAAAAAATAACATGGTTCAAAATCCAGCTATGTAGGATCGAGAATTGATTATTCTAACTCAGGACGGAAAAATGTGTACTGGTGGGTGACGGAAAAAATAAACAGCTCAAACAAAAGCCAAGAACAGTGTTGCAACTATAGCAATTGTGTCGCAAAGTCTCTTAAAGTCACGTATATATAGATAAAATAGTCAACTAGCCGTTAACACCGACCAATGAGATAGACAAAATTTTCATCGCTATTGCCACAAAAGTTTGTCGCTATAGCGATGAAAATCCCGACTAGGTTAAATTAAGATTTTCGTCGATATTGCGATGAACTTTCATGGCAATAGAGACGAAATTCCGCCCTACTTAAAAAAAATATGAAACTAGTGGAAGTGTGGAATTTTTTTGTGGAATAATCCACCCATATGTAGTAGTGACATGTCCATACATGAACCCAAAACCGGCCACCTATTCTTCCAAACAGAGGGAAACCAGAACAGGTGGCCAAAATTCTTAATGTCTGTAAAGTCTGAATTTTCCATGTTCCCATGAACAAAATGACACCAAAATTCCTACAATAGTTTTGACAATGGAATGCACTGTAACAGAAAGAGAAAACATCAGAATTAGAAAGTAGGTGAACCTGAATTACCTTTTTCACCATGAATTTGATGCTAATTCAGAGCGAATATGAATAGTTGGGCGCATGTCAAACATCTTCTTTTGTCTGGCGCAATTGAGAGAGCATCGAACAACAAGTCCAAGTGGTCGTTGAGAATGGTGTGTCAATGAATATGCTCTTCCATATCCCATTGCATATCAAAGATGAGGTCCAAGTGATCCTGTGAGAGGTTGTAGGTGTGACTCTATTTAGGTTTTGGAGTTGTGACGAATGGAGGTTGACTTTTTGTAGGGAAATCCTCCTCATTGTGCTCCTCCTAAGGGATTTACTCTTCAATTATGTAGGTATTCCATTCCAAAGCAACATCTACTCCAAGGGTGG
The DNA here is from genome assembly GCA_010110895.2 of Picea sitchensis. NCBI lineage: Eukaryota > Viridiplantae > Streptophyta > Pinopsida > Pinales > Pinaceae > Picea > Picea sitchensis. Next base: position 5,614 of record SNQJ01S0090911.1, on the reverse strand, counting down.
ACTGACCAAGAGTGGTGGGTGGGTCGTGAGGGTCATAGATTATATACAAGAGGGAAGCAGGGGGGGGATTGTATTAGAATTACAATTATTTCTTCTTCAACAATAGCTATGGGTGGATTTTCCACCATACTATTCTAGGCTAAGGAGGGAGGAGGCGTAGCATAGGCGTTGTTATGGTGGACCAGAGAAGTATGGGATGATGGTGAAGCAATACTTAGCCTATGTTTTCAGCCGACAAAGCTATAGTAAGTCATCCCTCTCTTGGGCTTGCCTCTTTCCCTAGGCATGACTGAGGGGTTAACCAAGATGGCGAGTAGAAGGAGAGTGAAGTAATAGGGAAATAAAATGGTTGGATGAATGCAGGTGACTGTATCCAGAGGCGAGACCAAAAAAAATGTAAGTAGTCATTACTTACCTGTCAAGTTAAAGTCGAGCTGGGAGGGTGAAGCGTCAGAAGGATTGAGTGGACCGAGCTTGTGTGACTCGTACCCGTCCAGACTTGCTATCGTTTCTATGAAGAGTATGCCATTAAACTAGGAGATGAATGTAGTCGCATCAGCTCGCCTAACCATTGAATGTCACTCATCATGTGAGGTTTTGAGGAGAGGGTGGCAGCGTAGGCCTTTAACATATTAATGTGCATGGAAGTCAGGTGTCACCCCATTCGAGGGATAAACTAATGAAGTTACTTAATCAATATTTTATTAAAATACCACTCCTTGGTATTTATTTATTTAATCCTCATTAGGGATAATTAGTTCTCCACTAATTAAACCCCCCCCCACCTTAATTACATTTTACTTAGCCCAATAATTTTGGCCTAGTAATTAATGAGGATTTAATTTCCCTCTCTTTTCCTTGGGAATTCTACATCATGAAAAGGGTTTTGGTATTAATTTAAATACAACTCTTGTAATGATTATCTTAAAATTTAATTAATTATATTATGTTCTAATATAATTAATTAAATTGTAATACACTTAGGTTTAATAACCTTGATTAGCATATAAATTACAGACCCTGGCTTATGACTTCTCACTGAGGTCTTCAATTAAATTGTACACACCTTAGCTCTTAATAACTCATATATAAATTACAGACTCGGCTTTCTATGAGACTTCCTCAATCGGTGGTCTCCTCTGTGAATTATATATATATATATATATATATATATATATATATATATATATATATATATAGGGCATAGCAACAAATATATTTAATATTGTATATATTATTTCAAAGTGGCTCCAAAACCTCTCCTAATGCAGTACCACGTGCAATATTATATATTTTATAACCTTATAATATTCAAGTTATCGTACTCCAAACTCTTCAGAGTCTAATCGCGTGTGATCCTCTCGTTTTTTCGATGGTCAACTTCAAAAAGGAAATTGTGTTTAATTATTATAATATTTAATATTATATCAACTAAGGCTATCACCCTGAACTCTTCGCACTCTCAATGTGTGTGCTCTTCTCATTTGTCTGGCAGCTAATTAAAAATGAGAAAAGTTTAATTTAATATTATAAAATATAAGTGGGACCTTTTAACACTCGTACCATTGCTCCAAGAGCTTCACTCTTCATTCAAACACTCCCTTCCATTTAGTCCAATAGCTAGACTCTAAAAGGGTCTTAATATGAATATTTAATATTGTAATGTTTAAAACTCCATTGGTCGTCGCACTCCAAACGTTTTCTCCTTTCTCTGTATTATGATGGAATGATATTAATTTAAATATAAATATTTATACGTTGAGGGAGAGGAGGAAAGTATATTCCATATGCCTTTAATAAATAAATAAAATATATTTTTGCCAAAATTCTTCTAGGAGTGCGGAGCAGCCTATGCAGGGCGTTATTCTTAAAATTAGGAAACTTAGTAAAACTTTATTGCTTTTCACACAAAGGGAAACGTTTCTATTTTTCCATTACTCGCGCACAAAGAACAAATTTCTAGTTTAGTATAATAGTTTTCATCCTTATTATTCAAGTATTAGAACATTTAAATGGTAGATTTGTGAATTTACCCGTAGTTACCAGACTTTACCATTTGTTCAACTTTGTCCAGAAAACTTAGAATTACACATTTACATTTATAAATTTATGCAAAATTATTTGTTTAAATTACTCTCCACAATATTACATTTCTTGAAAATAAAATCCTCCATGGTAAAACTATGTTTTTACCAAAATTTACTAATCTCCTAATCACATGCATCCCTTTGATATTTTCAAGGAATAATTACTATTTCCAATTCTTTCCCCTTTGGACATTAATTTACTGTGTAAGTAGAAATTCCTTTCTTACCATATACTCATGAAACTTAATTAATCACAATGCATTAAATTCTAAGTTTCATTTTATTTCCAATTAAGAACTTGAATTTGCATTTCTCGTTCTTTTCTTATTATTTATTTTAAAATAGTCTTCCTCTCTTTAATATTTAGCTTATTTTCTTAATGCCAAACAGGGGTATGGACTTCCTTCAAAATCTGAGTCTAGTAGATTTTCCAAACCAACAGAGGGGCCAAATCCAGCTACCCAGCCTTCATGTTTTTAACAGAAATTACATTTTCCTAATTACCAAGCTTCTCTATGAGGACTTTCGTGGATTGACCTTAGTGATACTTGTGGATTTGTCTGCATAAATTACTATTAGTGTCCAGCCAACACTCTTCTCATACTTTGAGTGACAAACATTTACTAGCAACCTCCTTTTCCAAACAAAGACAGGTAGAAAATCAACACATAATGTTTTTTCCCAAATCTTATTTCAAATTCATGGTCATCAAAATAATTAGAGTGACATTTCCATTATTTGAATAAGAAGACAAAATCTTCAAATAACTAGTACATGGATTTCATAACACTTAGTAAACTTTTAATGGCATTACAAGGCACAAAAAACACTTATCTTTTAGAAATTGTTGGCAATTGTCGAAGGGTGTGCCACTTTCCACCCAACCATAGGCACAACTGTTCTTGGTGTTTTCAAAAATGGCCACCCCCTAGCATGAGTATGATTCCATGAGAGGAATTTCCTTTCCTCAACACATGAGAAAATATGAAGGCCACTCTCCTTCACCTACAGGAACTCGGTAAGCCAAGTCTTCAATCCACCATGCAAGGGGGATTCTATTTTCACAAAGAGCTACAATAGTTTTCATACATAGCACATGAGAAGCCTTTAACTTCTTAGCAGTCCCTCAACGCCCTCCCCTCTTAGATACTTCATGATTGCTCAACTAATCACTAAAATTTCATAGCCCTATTTATCAACTTGATTTGAAGACAGTTGCCAATGGTTCTTGCACGCAAAAAATGTGTTTCTTCTCTTCTCTCTATTTTCTCATAACCAGAATATTTTCTTACACTCTTCTCCACACAAATTTGGTCCCCAGACCCAACCGTATATATCTCTCCTCTCTACCCACAATTTTTCCTCTTTTTCTTGCCTTCTACAACAAGATTTTGTGGGTTAAATCCCCCAATTTGTGGGTCAAATTAGAAACTTCCAGATGGGTACTATGCCCATACACTCATTGATTTCTAAGGAGGACCAACCAACCACCAGCTTTACTAGTGATTAAATTTCTCTAGAGCAGAGGAAATTTTTGTGTTTTGAATATTTTTAATTCAAAAGAGCACTGTCTGGAAAGGGTCATATCAACTAGTCATGGTTCCCCTCACCATTCCCTCTCATGAAATCGTAATCTTTATAGGAAACACCTTCAATAGTTATTCACCATTTTTCCTTTTATATTAATAACATAAATATTTGCATCACATCCCTTAGAAAAGGTTCAACATTCCACACATAACAAATATGTCCATAGTCTACTAGCAGTGATATAATTATATTTACAAGATGGGGGAAATAGAGGTATTACATAAGTAGTCATGTCCCTTCCATCTGGTTGATAAACCTGCCACAAAATCTTGGAAATTTTTTTCCAAGGTCGAGTGGGTATAGGTAAGGGATAGTATAGACCTTGCTTCCTATTACTGGGCTTCATGGTACAAAAAAGTATACATCCTCTAATATATTGTGCTACATATTCTTGCATTCTAGGCCAGTATCGCACCATAAAATAATTTAAAATGATAGCCTATGGGCCTTCTTCCATGCATCAATACTTATCCCATGGCATGCCCACTTGCATCCATCTCCACTTCAAAGGGCTTCTACAAGTTTGGTAATGAGAGAACTGGTGCTTGACTGGTATTTCTTTTCAACTCATCATAGGCCTTTTGTTGATTCTTCCCCCACTAGAAACTCTTACCATTGGTTTTTATGGTGTGGAGTGGTGCAGCTATCGTTGAAAATGAAGATATGAACTTTTGCAAGTGTTGTGTTGCCCCAACAAAACTCCTAACTTCAGTGACATTTGTAGGAACAAGTCATTTCATGATGGCCTCCATCTTTGGGGGATCTATCTTGAGCTCCCCTCCACTGATCACATACCCCAAATACACCAAATATTGTTGAGAAAATTCATAGTTATTGAGATTGTCCAGTACTTGGTGCTTCTTCAGAGTCTATAAAACATGCATAAAATGTGATTTGTGCTCCTCCCAGGTAGCATTATAAACCAATACATCATACAAATAGACAATAACAAATGAATCTAGATAAGGGAATAAAACATCATTCATTAGTCGTAAAAATGTATATGGTGCATTGCATAAACCAAATGGCATAACCAAGCACTCATACAAACCTTTCCTTGTCTTGAAGGCAGTCTTCCAAGTATCTTCTTCTTTGACTAGTACCTGGTGATATCATGATTTCAAATCTCTTAGTGAAGTACTTGGCATGTTGCAGTTGGTCCAATAGATCATCAATCCTTGGCAAAGGGTATCGATTCTTTAGTGTAATCTTTTTCAATGTGCAATAATCGATATACATTCTCCAAGTCCCATCCTTGTTGGGAACAATTATGATGGGTGACCCACAAGGTGAGGTAATTGGTCGAATCACACCTTGCTCCAAAACAATTGTCAATTGCTTCTTCATTCCATGTGCTTTCATAATAGATTGTCTATGCATCCCAATATTCGACAATTGAGAGTCTAGAAATAATTGTATTTCATACTCCACTTCCCTCTTAGGTGGTATCCCTTTAGGCTCCTGGAACAATCCTCTGTATACCTATAGAAACTTCTCCAATTGATGTTTTTTTTCTCTCTATTACACCCCTCCATGGATGCCTTCACTTTCATTGACTCATCATCAGACTTATTTTCTCTTACGAAAAAAAAATGTATTTCTTACTAGAACTAATCAGCTTCTTATCTTGGTTGGCACTTACCAATGAGATCTTTGACTTTCCTTTATGCATGTTGATGATGTAGGACTTCCCATCCTTGATCAACCGGTATTAGTTGGCTCTCTGCATGAAGATTTGATCCCGCGTATGCATGTAAGGAATTCCAAAAACTACTCCACATATGTCAATGGGTACTACATCCAATTCCACTTCATCAATAAAATCAACGCTTATAGAAAATTTAATATTACACTATTTCATTACCTTTATCTCTACATCCTTGTTTACCCAACCTAATGGATATGGGATAGGATGATTTTGAACCTCCAATCCAAGC
>SNQJ01S0090910.1:98091-118387 GCA_010110895.2 Picea sitchensis | reverse complement strand
CCAATGTTTTAAATGTTAACATATCCAGAGTTTTGATCATCTACAATCTTTTTGAATTTTTATTACTTTTATTTAAATGTTTAGATATCCAAAGTTTTGAGCATCGACACTCATTTTTATTAAGTACTTAAACATGCATGACACACTGCATTCCTTTTTAAATGTGTACATAGCGTGAGGCCCTTAAAAAATCCTGACGACCTTAAATGTTTACGTAACAGGCTTGTCACAATGCATTTTCCTCTGATTTTTTGATACAATCTTGTCTGTAGTGAATTTGGGCAATATTGTTGTCCACTCGCATTACTGGTTCACTGGTTGTTGCTTGCTCGTTGGTTTGTTGTTTTGTTGGATGTTTCTTATTGTTGTTTTCTTCAACTTTGAAAAGATGAGGTCCTGCAGTTACAGTTGGACATCTTGGTGCTTTCTCACTAGTTTGTTGTTTGTTGCTTGCCCTTGTTTGCTTCAACTTTGCAAGGTTGAAGTCCTGCACTCGTAGTTCGACCTGTTCTTTCACTTTGCAGGGTTGAAATCATGCACCCTTGTTTGCTTCAACTTTGCAAGGTTGATGTCTTGCATCCGCATTTGGACTTGTTGTTTCAGTTTGCAAGGTTGTGATTATGCACCTGCAATTGGAGCTGTGATTCCGTCGTTCCCCATTCACGAGTAAGTTTCAGTACCATGGTTTCATTCCTATTCATTTCTTTTTGTTTACTATTTACAGTTTGTAGGTAAGAATTTTCAATACTGGGAAGTGCTGAAAATCAAAAGAAATATAGAAATAATACCTTAGTGAAAATGCTCTTGCAGAACATCCTTAAATGTGACTACTGGGATCAAAGAAACAAGAATGTAATGCTATCCCCGAAAAGTGTTGAACAAGAAATCTTGTCGCCTTTGCAAAATGTTCTTGTAGATGAAAACTGTAGCTAGGTATAGAAGGACTAGGTATGGTACGAAGTTAAGCAAGCTGCAAGAAAAATCGAAAACATTGTCGGTCCTTACCCATCTTTATCAATGACATATTTTGGTAGGCTATAAAAAAAAATGCAAGACCTCGAATGTAAATCCTGGGTGGATGATGAAGATAAAAGGGAAAGCTAAATTCTTAGTGGGCAGTGGAGTTTGAACACTGGTTTCTTTGCAGCTTATGGGATGGGGATCAGTAGACTTGTGAGAAACAAGATGTGTAGCCGCATGATTAGGGGGATTATTAATAGGTTTGGGAAAATCAAGGGATCCTGGAGGATTAGGCTAAGGGTCAACAGTTTCAACTAGTCTAATACTATTCAATACATCTTAAAATGTAGATTTTTAATGACAAAAATCAGCAAATGAAATTTTTGTCATACACTTAGCAACCCTAGAGATAATTATCTTCATAAATTTCATAAATTCTTTAAACCCACATTCATAAATTACCATAAGCAGAAATACACTTTGCTAAGAAAAATAGCAGCGGAAATAATACAGTGGACAGCAACCCATAACACACAGAAATTTAGACAAATGCCAGGGAAAACCCCAATGTGGGGAAACCCAACGAGAGAGAGAGAGAGAGAGAGAGAGAGAGAGAGAGAGAGAGCTTATTATTATGCTTCAGGAAAGTACAAAACAACAACAAAACTACATTTCCAGCCAAGGAAAATACCTCACAGCACCAAATCTGTCCCACAGAAATCTGCCTCATTTTCTATGCCAAAACCTTACTATTGTATGGCCTCCTTTGTACCTTATTTTTCGTGCCCACGGTCAGTTGTATGGATTGTTCCATATGGCCCATGAAACAATGAACAAAAAATTGAAATCTTCCTCGAAATCCATGCCCGAATCTGCCTCAATTTTCGTGCCAAATATGTACAGAATCATATGGACTGTACTAATCCGTATAGTATGGCCTCCCACAACAAAAACAATATTTCGGCCCAAAACTCACACAATTTTTTTTCTTGGGATTCGTTCCCTCTTTGTTGCTCACTTTCCTCTCTCAAGCATACTCATAAAATATTTCTCAATATCCTCCCGATGTTGTCTCAACATGTCTTGCACACTACCCAATGCATTCTTTTATAATTTAAAAATGACATTTTTCCCTCCAAAGTGTCTTTTCACCTTCTCAACCCTAGATCCAAAGGCCAAGATTAGATCTTGTATTTTTTCAAGATCAAGGGTCATGATCCATTCCCTCCAAAATGTCTCATTTAAATTAAAGTTATTTTCACTTTATTACATAAGTGTTTTATGAAAATAAAGTCACATTAAAATTAGAAGGTACACTTTATTAAAAAGTCACTTTAATAAAAGAACCATTTAAAACAACTTTATAAAACCTATTACAAAGTTAAGTCAATGGTAGTGTAAATATTAAGGTAACATCCGCATACAAGACAAAACATGTGGAGTACCTCCTGAGCTAAAAAGTTCACACTCCTTCTTAGCAAGGGAGGTACTTCTGGTATCACCACCAGAATCTATCTCCATCTCATCAGTTGCCATAGTTGTTCCCTCTCTACTAGAAGTCTCTGCTCCCTATGAACATGAAGCCATTACTCCCACTGCACTGGAAGCCTCTGCTGCTACCACTGTTGTACCACGAACTGAAGACATGCTCTTAGGAGACTACACACTCTCCTGAGCATCCAACTATGTTGACTCATGCTTTTTGAGTCCCTTAAGAGTCCCTGAAGAAGACTAAATGCCATGTATCAAATCTCTCTCCCGTACTACCTACCAACTCTCCAACACAGAACCTGAGTCTAGAAATCCACTGGACCAAAACACACGTCTACCCAGAACCCTGTACAAGCCCTCATACTTGACACCAAGTATCATTGTTGTGTCAAAAATTGCTCCTACGGGATATAACAATACATTTCCACCATAGAAAACAACTCCAAATCCACTCTCATCCAAAGCTAACACTGAGAGAAAATTAATTGTCAACTTTGGAATATATAACACCTCGCCAACCTCTAGAAGACCTCCTGACTATAGTTGGAATCTCACCCTTCCAACCCCCTTTACTGCAAGTTGTGGGTCGACTCCACAATACACTCTACAGTATGAGTCTATCTCTATAAGATCAAGGAAAACCTCAACCCAGTCATGTGTTGAGAAGCACCACTATCCACAAACCAAGACTCAATGTCCTTGAACGTTAGGGATCCACTTCCCACGGGACCAGTCATGAGAGAGAATTCCTTCTCATATCTCTGAGAAAACTCTGCAACTTTTGTTGAAGCTAACACCTCTAGTTCTGGTTTCTTCTTCTTCATGTTTGGACATTGACTAGCATAGTGGCTAGTCTTGTGACATGCAAAGTATTTTACCTTGCTCATGTCCTTCTTCTTCTCATTTCCCTTTACCACAAGAGCAACGTTCTTGTCATCTGCACATCCAATTCCTTTTCTTGAGACCCCTCCCGGAGCTCCTCCCGCGTAAAATCATCCCATAATCCGCTCCAGTCAGGGAGCTTCTCTCTCCCCACTATGCACTTGATGAAAAACTCCCACTCCTTGATGAATCCTTTGAGGGTTATCCACACCAACTTTGAGTCAAGAATGACTTCTCCAACAGCTTCCAACTCGTCCTTCACTTGTGCAACCCGGGTGAGTTAGGTGGCCACACTCTCTCCTTTGACCATCCTAGCTCCATGGAGCTTTTCCCAGAGAGCCATTTTTCTGTTCTCGTTCTTAGCCTCATACAAGCCTTTCATTGCAACCCACATTTCATTGGTTGTCTTCTTCTTATCCATGTGTGGAATAAGGTGGTCTCAGACCCCGTCCAAGATTACTCTCTTAGTCTTAGCTTCATTCACCTCATGAACATCAAGAGTTGTGGGATCTGTAGGTACAGCTACAATGATGTTCACAAATGACCACAATCTTTTTTCCTTGAGAACACTATTGATTCTAACCTTCCACTACAAGTAGTTGGAGATCCCCTCCAATATATCTTCAAATCTGATGCTGGAAGTCATCTTTGTCCACCTGAAAAAGAACCTTTTTCTGTCTTCTTCAAGCAAATGCACCAACAAATCACTTGATGTCTCAAGTGTGAAATGTTTCCCACTGAACTTCAGAGCCCTAGCTCTGATACCATGTAGATTTTTAATGACAAAAAATAGCAAATGAAATTTCTATCATACACTTAGAAACCCTAGAGATAATTGTCTTCATAAATTTTAGAAATGCCTTAAACCCACATTCATAAATTACCATAAGCAGAAATACACTTTGCTAAGCAAAATAGCAGTGGAAATAACACAGTGGACAACAACCCATAACACACAAAAATTTAGGCAAATTCTAGGGAAAACCCCAATGTGGGGAAACCCAACAAGAGAGAGAGAGAGAGAGAGAGAGAGATTATTATTATGCTTCAAGAAAGTACAAAACAGCAACAAAACCACATTTCCAGCCAAGGAAAATACCTCACAACACCAAATCTGTCCCACAAAAATTTGCCTTGTTTTCCGTGCAAAAAACGTACTGTTGTATGGCCTCCTTCGTACCTCATTTTCCATGCCTAGAGTAAATTCTATGGAATGTTCCATACGGCCCAGAAACAACAAAAAAAAAATTGAAATATGCCTCGAAATTCATGCCCGAAGTTGCCTTGATTTTCATGCCAAATACGTATGGTTGTACAAAATCATACCGACTGTACGGATCCATACATTATGGCCTCCCACAGCAGAAAAAATATTTCGGCCCAAAACTCACAGAAATTTTTTTCTTGGGATTCATGCCCTCTTTGATGCTCACTTTCCTCTCTCAAGCATACTCAGAAAATCTCTCTCATTCTCCTCCCGATGTCCTCTCAACATGTCTTGCACACTACCCAATGCATTCTTTTATAATCTGAAAATGACATTTTTCTCTCCAAAGTGTCTTTCCACCTTCTCAACCCTAGATCCAAAGGCCAAGATTAGATCTTGCATTTTTTCAAGATCAAGGGTCATGATCCATTCCCTCGAAAATGTCTCATTTAAATTAAAGTGATTTTCACTTTATTACATAAGTGTTTTATGAAAATAAATTTACTTTAAAATTAGAAGGTGCACTTTATTAAAAAGTCACTTTAATAAAAGAACCACTTAAAAATACTTTATAAAACCTATTACAAAGTTAAGTCATTCGTAGTGTAAATATTAAGGTAACATCCACATACAAGACAAAACATGCGGAGTACCTCCCGAGCAAAAAAGATAACACTCTCTCTTAGCAAGGGAGGTACTTCTGGTATCACCACTAGAATTTGTCTCCATCTCATCAGCTTCCATAGCTGCTCCCTATGTACTAGAAGTCTCTACTCCCTCTAAACATGACGCCACTACTCCCACTGCACTGGAAGCGTCTTCTTCTACCTCTGTTGTACCACGAACTGAAGACATGCTCCTAGGAGACTGCACACTCTCCTGAGCATCCAACTGTGTTGACTCATGCCTACTGAGTCCCTTGAGAGTCCCGGAAGAAGACTGAGTGCCATGTATCAACTCTCTCTCCCGTGCTACCTGCCAACTCTCCAACACAGAATCTGAGTCTAGAAATCTACTGGACTCCAACACAGGTCTACCCAACAACCTTTACAAGCCCTCATACTTGACACCAAGCATCATTATTATGTCAGTAGTTGCTCCTATAGGATACAACAATACATGTCCACCATAGAAAACAACTCCCAATCCACTCTCATCCAAAGCTGACCCTTAGAGAAAATTAACTGTCAACTTTGGAATATATAGCACCTCTCCAACCTCCAGAAGAACTCCTCACTATAGTTGGAATCTCACCCTTCCAACCCCCTTTACTGCAAGTTGTGGGCCGTCTCCACAATTCACTCTATAGTATGAGTCTATCTCTGTAAGATCGAGGAAAATCTGACCCCAGTCATGTGCCGAGAAGCACCACTGTCCACAAACCAAGACTCAATGTCCTCGAACGTTAGGCATCCACTACCCAAGGGACCAGACATGAGAGAGAATTCATTCTGATATCTATGAGCAAACTCTGCAAATTTTGCTAAAGCTGACACCTCTGGTTCCAGTTTCTTCTTCTTCCTGTTCGGACATTGACTGGCATAGTGGCCAATCTTGTGACATGCAAAGAATTTCACCTTGCTCGTGTCCTTCTTCTTCTCATTTCCCTTTACCACAAGAGCAATGTTCTTGTCGTCTGCACCATCCAATGCCTTTTCCTGAGTCCCCTCCTAGATCTCCTCCTGCGTAAAATCATCCCATAATCTGCTCCAGTCGCCTTTCCCCGAACCTCCTAGATCTCCCTCCTTAAAATCATCCCTAATCCGCCCACCGGGAGCTTCTCTCCGTTGGTTGTGGAGCCCGATTATCTTCCCGATTCGTAGGTCTTTACTTCACAGCCGTGTTTATACCCCATGAAGTATTGGCAACTGCACAGCATGGCCACTCTTCCATCAGAATGTAGAGGGGGGTACCCCTCTCTCGCTGGGTCTGGGAGGCTATCCCTCCGGCCGGGGTCTGGGAGCTGGCCCCTCACGGGTCTCTAGCAAAGCCCTCGGGCGAAAATTGTCTTTGTAAAATGGCGCATATTGTAATTTCATTATAAATCTAGACCGTCATTATAATGTCGCATCTAATGATAGAGATTATGTTGGGGTTTTTTCCTAGAAGGAAACCCTCTTTATGAGGGGAAATGTAAATATGCTATGATTGACGTCAATATTGTGAATTATATATAGACTATGAAAGAAAAGAAGAGGAAGTTACAACGATTTTTGCTGTAGCCGTATCCCTTCATTTGTTGGATAATAATAAAGGGAAGGACTGGTACTTTTGGTGGACGAGTTCACACCGGGTAACCACGAAACTGCTGCCCCTTTGTATTGTGTATCTCTGCGGTTTTGTTTCTCGGTGATTTGTTTTATTTCTATTTCTCCACGATCCTCGCTTTTCTACCAACTGTATCGTGAGAAAAGTAACTCGCAGTGAGCAGTGGGTTCCCCGTTCGGTGGGGAGCAATGTCGGAAGATGGAAAGTTTAGGTTTGTGAAATTTAACGCCAAAACTACCAGTCATGAAAGATGCAGATGGAAGATTATTTCATATCGTAAGGATCTATTCTACCATTGGGTGGGTAGCAAAGAAGTCGACGGCCAAATGAAGGGATGAAGAATGGGAGATTCTTGGAAAAAAGGCTCTAGGAACGACACGGCCGAGCCTGGCAAAGCATCGTGGTGGCTTTCAATATTTCTAAAGAAAGACAACTAAGGGTTTGATGTGTTGGTTGTGGAGCCCGATGATCTTCCTGATGCAGGTCCTTGGCTTTTTAGTCGCGGTTCATACCCCATGGCGCATTTACACCTAAGGGCATGTACACTTTCCTAATGGGAGTGCAGAGGGGTACCCTCTGGGTCCGTGGGTTTGGGCAGTCTCCAATAAGTCTGGCTTAAGCCCTGCCAAATTTTTCTTTATAAAAGTATATTGTAATTTCTGTGTAAATCTTAACTGCCTATAAGGTCGGTATCTAACGGTAGAGATTATGTTAGGGTTTTTCCCTAGAAGGCAACCTCCTTTATGAGGGAAAATGTATGGCCATGTAATGCAGGGTGAATATTGTATTCTCGAGAGAGGACTGTGAGAGAAAGAAGAGAAGTTACAACGGGTTTTACGTAGTTGTATCCCCAGTCAGTCGGATAATAATAAAAGGGAAGGACTTGGAAATTCCTCTAGTGGACGTATCCCACACAAGGTGAACCACGTAAACTGCGGTCTCTGTATTGAGGTTCTATGTTTTAGTTTCTCAAGATTTCATTTTATTTTATTGCTCCACGTCCTGTTTTTCTAATATGATGGATGCATTGGCCAAATTTAATGAAAAACCCCTGTCCAATAAGGTATATCTAATGAAGAGATTATTTAATATGAAGATGTCAAGGTGGTAATATTCCATCATTTAAATGATTTTAATGCGGTTACTAATCAACCAAGTTCAGTAAAAGGGATTTTGATGATGAGGGGCTCTTCTAATTTTGTGCTCATTGCCGCAAAGCCGAACAACTGGTCACATCGGGTAGGTAACTCGCCTCTCGTTCAAATACTTAAAATTTGATGAGTTGTTGGTGTTATCCTTAGCAAATAAATGCAATGGAAAATCACATATGAGACATCAAGTAATGTACTGGAAACATGGAGAACAGGGAAGACAAAAGGGATAGAGGAAAGGGCCTCAGGAACCATGGTAATTCTAGGGAAGGGAAGATCCAAACTGTAATTTGGAAAGATGGTGAGTGTTGGAATTGTGGGAAGAAAGGACATCCTAAGAAAGACCGGCAGAGTCTAAAAGAAACAAAGAGATGGACAACATGAGAAATCGTGAAGCAAATGTAACAGTGATGTGTTACAAGATTTTGATTATTTCTTTAGATAATAATATTGAGTCTCGTAGTATATTTATGGGATTCATTTCATGCCACAACTCATAGGAAACATTTTCAGATTATGTTCAAGGTGATTTTGGGCAAAACATTTGGGTGATGATGCACCATGCAAAAATTGTTCGAATGGGAAAGGTAAAATAAAGCAACGAAATGGAAACCAATGGTTAAGAAAGAGGTAAGACATGTTCCAGATTTAAGAAAAAAATTAATTTCACTGTGGCAATTATAAAGTGAAGAAGTTGTAAATCCATATTCTACAAGATAAGACGTGTGGGCGTCATCAAAGGATCATTGGTGATAGAAAAGGAGAGAAGGTAGGTACATTGTATTTATGTAATCGTAATAATCGACTCTTCTATATCTTTAGCTTCTACAAGGAGTGGATACAACACTATGGCATCATAGGTCAGAATAATAGGGCTAGTGAGAAGGGTACGCATCCTTTAAAAGAAATTTGTCGCTAGATCTTAAACAAATTGATTCGGACCGTGAGCATTGTGTTTATGGAAAACAAAAGAGTATCGATTTCCTCGGAGTCGAAAAAGAAAAAGAAGAATGAAAGGTTAGAGTTTCAGCATATAGATGTATGGGGGACCAAAATGTGTATCATCTCTTGGCGGCTCTCACTATTATGTTACTTTTATCGATGATGCAACGAGAAACTCTAGCTTTATTGCATTTGACAAAAAATCTGATGTTTTTAATACTTTTAAAGGAAATGGAAAATCTTTAGTTGAGAATGAGACAAGAAAAGTTTGAAGTGTCTCGATCAGAGCAATGGAGGTGAATATTGCAGCAAGAAGTTTGATGATTACTATTCATACCATGGGATCGTAGAGAGAAGATACCCGCGAACAATTCACAAGAAAGCTGTGTCGGGTATGAGAACAGATAACTCGTCATGGAGCATGCAAGCGAGTAAGGAGATCAGATGCCGAAGGTTTGCCCTTACGCTCGCTGTATTGTAGATACTATTGTTCACTTAATAAACAGGGACCTTCAAGCTCTTTGATGGTAGAAATTCTAGAGGAGGAATGGACAGAAAAAGGTAAACTACTCTTTTGAAAACTGCCAGGAAGCATTTGTCCATATTGATAAAGAAAATAGAACAAATCTTTGGAGGCAAAATCCAAGAAGTGTACCTTTATTGATATGGTGTTAATGATTTTATTATCGCTTTTGACGCGAAATAACAAAATCATTAGGAGAGAGATGTCATATTCAATGAGAAGGTCAGCGTACAAAGATCAGTTGCGTGGAAAGAAACAAGAAAAAGAAAAACAAGAACACAATGTTAGTTTGATGAGATCACCGGAAAAGAAATTCCAAAGGGACCATAAAATCAAATGTACAACAAAATGAGCAACATGTATCTCAAACACCTACAAGTGTTGTTAGAAGATCTACCAGTTAAGTATACCCCCTCGAACGATACCTCCTTCATTGTATTATTTATTGTTGACTGACTGCGGAACCAATGTTATGAAGAGGCAATGCGTGTAGACACCAAAAAGAAGTGGGAGCAAGGCATGAAAGAGAAATGATTCCTTGGAAAATAAATCCAAACTTGGACTTGGTCTCGGGCTTGGCTCCTCAAGGAAAGAGCATTGCGTATCAAATGGTTTACAAGTTGAAGGAAGAAGATGGAGGGAGAAAAGTGTTGCTATTAGACTTGTTGTAAAGGGTTTGCACAAAAGAAAAGCAGTATAGATTTTGATGAAATATTTTCTCCGTTGTTAAAATGACTTCAATTAGGGATTGTTTTTAAGTTCAGGGCAAGAGAAGATTTTCATCTCTTGAAATCGCTAGGATGTGAAAACAACTTTTCTCCACGGGATTTGAGGAAGAGATTTATATGCGCCGTTTCAAGGGTATGGGGTCAAATGGAAGGAGAATTTGGTATGCGGTGTGTTGAAGAAGAGTTTAGCGGCTCCAGCATGATCCAAGTGGTATTTGAATTTTGATATGTTTATGATAGAACGTGGTTATAGTAGATGTCATTCGACAATCGGTATTTATTTTAAAAGCCGAAAATGGAAGCTTTATTATTCTGCTATTGTATGTAGATGACATGCTTGTAAGGTGGTCTAATATGCGTGGATATAAATGTGCTCAAGAAAAATTAGCCAATTCATTTGCTGATTTGGTGCTGCAAAGAAAATCCTTGGCATGAGAATAACAAGAGACGTAAAAATAGCAAATTGACATTATCTCGTGGTGAGTACACGTAGAAGGTGTTGAGAGGTTTAGAACGCGTAACGCAAAACCGCTTAGTACACCTTTGGCCAGCCATTTCAAATTAACTAAGGAAATGTGTCCTTAAGACACAAGAGGAGATAGAATATGTCCGTGGTCCCTTATTCATCAACAATTGGTAACTCGATGTATGCAATGGTTTGCACAGCACCGTGATATCGGTACATGCAAGTGGGAGTTGTGGGAGCATGTATATGAACAATCCGTGTAAAGAACATTGGGAGGCATTATAGTGGATTCTCGGGTATTTTAGGGGTACTACTACTCATGCATTATGTTTTTGAGGTTAAGACACTTTTCTACAAGGATATATTGATTCGGGGAGATGGTACGTGATAAAGACAATAGGAGGAGCACCTCATGGTATGTTTTACTATAGGTGTAATCAACAAAGAAGTTGATTGAACCTAAAGGTTTTTTCCACTTTCAACAACAGAGGCAGAAAGGCCTCGCTACCACAGCAGGCTAGTAAAGAGATGATTTAATACGAGGTTTATGGAGGAATGGGAAAGAAGGAGAACAAATGTGTCTCTACCGCGGATACCGTGAGTGCCATTCACCTTGCAGAACTCACCTTCCATTCGAAGCCCAAGCATATACAGTTGAGGTACCTCACCATGATCCGGCCTTGGAAGATGGACAATTGAATATTGAAAAGATACACACTAGCCAAAACTCGCTAGTATGTTAACAAAGGGAGTAACCCGGGATAAATTCAGTTCCTGCTTAGTTTTTTGTTGGTCTTCAAGAATGAATACGAAGATGAGAAATTTGTCAGGTACAAGAAGGTTCGTAGTCCAAAGATATACAACAATCTGGTTGTTGAAATCGCCCAAGTGGGAGATTGTTGATCGGACTGATTATCTTCCTCGATCTGCAGGTCCTTGCTTTCAGCCGTTTATACCCCATGAAGCATTTACACCCCATAATTATGTACACCCTTCCACCTAGAGTGAAGAGTAAAATTCTCTCACGGTCCTGTGGGGGTATCCTCTCATAGGGCTCAGCGCGTTTCGCCCCCCAAGGAAAATTGCCTTGTAAATGTATATTGTAATTTCATTGTAACCGACCGCTCATTATAAGGTCACAGATCTAACGATAGAGATTATGTTAGGGTTTTTTGCCCTAGAAGGAAACCCTCTTTTATGAGGGAAATGTATTGCGGCTAGGATTGATGGCAAATATTGTATTCTGAGAGAGGAGACTATGAGAGAAAGAAGAGGAAGTTACAGCAGGTTTTGTTGTAGGTTGTATCCCTTCATTTGCTGGATAATAATAAAGGAAGGACCTGGCAATTTCTCTGGTGGACGTAGCCCACATTGGGTGAACCACGTAAATCTGTGTCTCTCTTGTATTGTGTATCTTCTATGTTTTTTTTCCGCATTTCTTTTATTTTATTGCTCCACGGTCTTGTTTCTCTAGCACTCTCTCCCCACCACGCACTTGACGAAAACCTCCCACTCCTTGGTGAAGCCTTTGAGGGCTATCCGCACCAACTCTAAGTTAGGAATGACTTCTCCAATAGTTTCCAACTCGTCCTTCACTTGTGCAACCCAGGTGAGTTAGGTGGCCACACTCTCTCCTTTGACCATCCTAGCTCCATGGAGCTTGTCCTGGAGAGCCATTTTCCGGTTCTTGTTCTTAGCCTCATACAATCCTTTCATTGCAACCCACATTTCATTGGTTGTCTTCTTCTCAGTCGAGTGTGGAATAAGGTGGTCTCTGACCCCCTCCAAGATGATTCTCTGAGTCTTATCTTCATTCGCCTCATGAACATCAAGATCTTTGGGATCTGTAGCTACAGCTACAACGATGTTCGCAAACAACCACAATTTGTTCTCCTTGAGAACACTATTGATTCTAACCTTCCACTGCAGGTAGTTGGAGATCCCTTCCAATCTATCTTCAAACCTGATACTGGAAGTCATCTTTGTCCACCTGACAAAGAACCTTTTTTTTCCTTCTTCAAGAAAATGCACCAACAAATCACTTGTTGTCTCAAGTGTCAAATGTTTCCCAGTGAACTTTAGATCCCTAGCTCTGATACCATGTAGATTTTTAATGACAAAAATCAACAAATGAAATTTCTATCACACAATTAGCAACCCTAGAGACAATTGTCTTCATAAATTTCAGAAATGCCTTAAACCCACATTCATAAATTACCATAAGCAGAAATACATGTTTCTAAGCAAAATAACAGTGAAAATAATACAGTGGAAAACAACCCATAACACACAAAAATTTAGGGAAATGCCAGGGAAAACCCCAATGTGGGGAAACCCAATGAGAGAGAGAGAGAGAGAGAGAGAGAGAGAGAGAGAGAGAGATTATTATTATGCTTCAGGAAAGTACAAAACAATAGAAAAAACACATTTCCAGCCAAGGAAAATACCTCACAACACCAAATCTATCCCACAGAAATATGCCTCTTTTTTGGTGCCAAAACCATACTGTTGTACAGCCTCCTTTGTACCTCATTTTCCATGCCCACAGTCAGTTGTACAGACTCTTCCGTACGGCCCATAAACAACGAACAGAAAACTGAAATCTGCCTCGAAATTCATGCCCGAAGTTGCCTCGATTTTCATGCCAAATCCGTACGGACTGTACAGACTGTATGGAATCATACGAACTATACGGATCCATACAGTATGGCCTCATTTTCCATGCCCACAGTCAGTTGTACAGACTCTTCCGTACGGCCCATAAACAACGAACAGAAAACTGAAATCTGCCTCGAAATTCATGCCCGAAGTTGCCTCGATTTTCATGCCAAATCCGTACGGACTGTACAGACTGTATGGAATCATACGAACTATACGGATCCATACAGTATGGCCTCCCACAACAGAAAAAATATTTCAGTCCAAAACTCACAGAAATTGTTTTATTGGGATTCGTGCCCTCCTTCCTTGGAGAACATGCCCTCTTTGCTTCTCACTTTCCTCTCTCAAGCATACTCAAAAAATCTCTCTCAATATCCTCTCGATGTCCTCTCAACATGTCATGCACACTACCCAATGCATTCTTTTATAATCTGAAAATTACATTTTCCCCTCCAAAGTGTCTTTTCACCTTCTCAACCCTAGATCCAAAGGCCAAGATTAGATCTTGTCTTTTTTCAAGATCAAGGGGCATGATCCATTCCCTCCAAAATGTCTCGTTTAAATTAAAGTGATTTTCACTTTATTACATAAGTGCTTTATGAAAATAAAGTCACTTTAAAATTAGAAGGTACACTTTATTAAAAAGTCACTTTAATAAAAGAACCACTTAAAACAACTTTATAAGTACTATTGCGAAGTTNAAAGTTAAGTCATTGGTAGTGTAAATATTAAGGTAACATCTGCATACAAGACAAAACATGTGGAGTACCTCCTGAGCTAAAAAGCTAACATAAAACAATTGACAAGAATTTTTGTTGCATGGATCATGCCCTACATCTTCACATACTCGGCACTAGGATGGTGGTGATTTACCCTCTTGTACATACATTGCAAGCCGCTCTGTTAGCTGAGGGATGGTGTTGGTTTTCCCTCTTGTGCAACCATTGCAAGCCATTATGTTCATTGTATGTGTTTACCAAAGGGGTAAATTGTAGGTGTAAAGGGTAGAAAAACCATTCCAGATCAGAGCCTAGTGACAAAGGTGTAAAAACAGATGGAAGTGCATAGGGTAACGAAGATGACAAATGGCTTGTATATGTGGGTAGATTTGTGGATCTTATATCTTGTGTAGATGGTTATTTTTTGCGTGGATGAGACACGATTAACCACATGCCAGGGTTTGCAACATGGTGGACACTTGGCACCGACAAGCTTTGGTTATTGTTTTTGTTTGATTAAATTAGTCTACCTAGTTGTCTTTTGGAGCCCCACATGTACATCGGTTAGCTTGCATTTGTTGTACGTGTTCATACTACTCTGACCTGTGCTACTTTGGGAGTTGTACAAATTCCTCAATCAGAAACTCTGGAAGTGTCGAATAGCCGAAGTTGCTAAGTCCTTGATAGGGATGGTTAAAGTAATCTCGGGTGAAAGTCACTCCGGGATACTTTCACGTTTCACATTTAGAAAACTCTTGAGGTCCCGAATTGGCGCCATGCCTAAGTATTGTTAGAGAAATACCTAAGTATGCCTAAGTATTCTATCCAAAATTTGATAGAATGATAAATATAAAACAATCCTTAAATAGCTGAGTGAAAATGCTCTTACAGAACATCCTTAAATGTGACTACTGAGATCACAGAAACATGAATGTATTACTATCCCCGAAAAGTGTTGAACAAGAAAGCTTGTCACCTTTGCAAAATGTTCTTGTAAAAGAAAATTGCAACTAGGTGTACAAGGGCTGGGTATGGTTCACAATTAAGCAAGCTTCAAGAAAATTCGACATCATTGTCGGTCCTTATCCATCTTTATCAGTGACATATTTCAATAAGTTATAGAAAAAAAATTTGCAAGACCTGAAATGAAAACCTTGGGTGGAGGATGAACATTAAACACAAAACGAGCCAGGTCCAAACATTAGTTCTTGTTTCTCCTTTGTTGGCAAATTAAATTCTTAGTGGTCAATGGAGTTTGAACACCAGTTTCTTTGTAGATTGTGGGATGGGGATCAATAAACTTGCGAGAAACAAGATGTGTAATCGCAGGATTAGGGGGATTATCAACAAGTTCGGGAAAATCAAGGGATCCTTGAGGATTAGGCTAAGGGTACACATATTTTAATCAGTGCAATGTTATTCAATACTTCTTAAAACAACTGACATGATTTTTTGTAGCATAGATCATACCTTACATCTTAACATACTCGGTGTTGGGATGGTGTTGGTTTACCCTCTTGTGCATACATTTCAAGTCGCTTTGTCAACTGAGGATGGTACTAAATCACCCTCTTGTGCAGCCATTGCAAGCCATTATGTTCACTGTCCGTGTTTACCAAAGGGATAAACTGTAGGCGTAAAGGGTAAAAAACGATTCTAGATCGGAGACCAATGAAAAAGGTGTAAAGACAGATGGCAATGCGTACGGTAACAAAGAGCTTAGGAATGTGACAAATGTCTTGTAGACATGGGCAGATTTGAGGACCTTATCTCTTGCATAGATATTTATTATTTGTGTAGATGAGACATGGTTAACCACATGTCAGGGTTTGCAACATGGTGGATACTTTTCACCGACATGCTTTCGTTATTGTTTCTGTTTATTTAGATAGTCTTTCTAATTTTCTTTCAAGGTCCCACATGCACGATGGCTAGCATGCAATTATTGCAGGTGTCCATATTACTCCAGGTCCATGCTGCTTCAAGAGTTGTACAAATTCCGCATTCATAAACTCCAGAACTACCCAATAGCCAAAGTGTCGAAGTCCTTGATAAGGATGATTAAAGTAATATCGGGTTAATTAACAGTAGGCGCAAGTTAATAGCTCCGGGAGAAAGTCACTTCGAGAGACTTTCACGCTTCACATTTAAAAACTCCCTAAGTTACGAATTTGCACCATGTCTAAGTATGGTTAGAAGAATTCCAAAATTTGGCACAATGATAAAACTTTAGTAGGGGCACTAAAGTACTAGGGTCACCCAGATCACGATTTGAAAAATGCACAGGCATGTCAATGCTGAATACATAACCCACCTCTATCACAGTCATATTGACATACAAAAAAGGAAATGGGATGTTTTCCTCATCTTTATGTTCCTAAAGCCACACATTTAGTGCATTTTTTAGGATGTCCCCTTCCAATCACATATGCCCACTTTCATGTCCTGGACATCATACCATAGCTCTTTGGAAAATGGCAATGCACAGGGATTTGCCAAATGAATTCAAAGTTTTCTTTGCGGAGAAAGCATCTATGAGAACCTTGCTATCCCTTCTTTGTAGGTTATGACAGGGAAATATTTTATTCTCTGAGGAAAAACCACATACAATTGTTAGTTTTATGCTAGACTTTGGGTCTTCCAAAGCATCTTGCATCACCATTTTCACATCTGGACCTCATCTTGTGGAAATGATTCTTTGTAACATGAATGGACAGTCCACTGATCTGTCTCGGGATGAGTTCCCCAGTGCCCAATTTTAGAATGTCTTCTTCATCTTGTAAGATAGTTGAAACATCTTAGAATATCTTCTTCATCTTTTAAGATAATTGAAACCTTGAGAAGTTGTGCTATGTGCTGGTTCCATTCCTGTGGTAAAATTCTATAATGCCTAATTCTTCCACTTTTGTTATCCTACAGACCATCTATGTGAGTTTTTTGAGTGGGAGACATCAAAAAGTCATTTCATATATGTTTAGTGTTGATTTTTGAAGAGTGGGAATATGAGAACATAGCAAATATTTTGGTAAAGCTTATATCCAAGATTAAAAGTTTGTGCACTTAAGGGACAAGCTGGGACTCATGGATATGAATTCCTTATTGGAAAGGGAAGTGATTACTCCCTAGGTTGGGAGGGATCACTGATATGTTATTGATATATGGACATTCATTTTCCAGGTTGGATAGTCACTTTCCAGTCCAGAAAGTGGTCGAAAATTCTTGATGGAAAGACATTTTTCAATTTGGAAACTGGTCCAGGTTGGGAAATCACTTTCCAGTCCGGAAAGTGGTATAATATTTTTTACGGACAATGATTTTCCAGTTTGTAAAATGGTCCAGAATGGATAGTCATTTTCGTAACGAAAATGGTCCAATAGATTGTTGACGTAGCATAGAAAAAAATTCCCCTTTTGCCCAGTGTGGGGAATGGTCTAGGACGGTCATTCTCCTTGGAAGTCACTATGAGAAGTGGTCAAGTAGAATGGTCTGCCTCTCCAGGAAATCATTCTTTCAAATTTCACAATTGTGAGAAGTTTCAAACAATGGTCCAATATAGGAGGTTGGTGTAGGAGAGTCATTTCCATAGGAAATGGTCCGGACAATCATTCCCTAGGGCAGACTCATTCTCTCCAAGTTGAATTGTGCTTAGTGCTGGAAGAATGGCCCAGTTAGGCTGATTTTTCTAGGTTCAACAATCAAGGACAATCATTCCCTAGGGAAGACTCATTCTCTCCAGGTTGCACTGTGATTAGTGTCGGAAGAATGGCCCAGTTAGGTTGAATGGTCCAGGTTCATAAATCAGGGACAATTATTCTTCTATGCTTGGGAAGAATAGTACATATAGCCTATGGATGATGTTTAACTTTCCGAGGGCGGATGCTCTTCCAGATCTCACAGATGTGAGTGGAAGAATGGCCCAGATGACTAAGTTTGTATCATGATATTGTTTATACAGGTTGATGTCAGATGATATGATTTTTGTGGAGATTGTATGTCTCTGGACAGTAGTTGTATGCTACTGTGGTGGATTTGATCCACTGGTAGTGACTCTGTGTCACTGGTTAGTAGTCGTCTGCTACTAGGAGTGGTTGTGTACCACTGGATAGTAGTTGTATACTACTATGGATATACAAAATTGTGTTCTATTGGAAGGAATTATAGCAGCAATATGCTACTATCTAAGTGCCATGGAGACTACCACTAGTGTTGGAGTTGATTTCCAGCTAGATGGATAGTCAGTGTGCTGGTGGACAGACATTCTCCAGGCGAAGAATGGTCCAGACAGAGCATATTGTTGGTGGACAAGCATTCTCTCTATGGAGAATGGCCCAGGTTGAAAGATTGTTGACGTATCATGAACTGGTATTTTCATAAGGCACAGATTGTGGCCTGATTAAGAAAATTTTAAGGAACGATATTTTCTAAGGCATATGGGTAGAGATTAATCTCTATCGTACATATGACCCAATTAGAAAATAGTCTAAGATTGAAATTCCTATATGAATGGTCTTTGTAGCCCATAGGGTGGCTTTCAACATCTGGGAGGACTGACATTCTTCTAGGACGTAGGTCCAGATTAGAAGAATGATCCTTGTAGCCCATTGTAGAGCTTTCAACATCTATTGGGACAACTATTCTTCTAGGACACATGTCCAGATTAGAAGAATGGTCCTTGTATCACTCTGTTGAGTGAGTTACTTTTTCAACATCATTCTCGATTACTCAGATGGAGTATGGCCTTGAGAGATGATGTAGTTGATGCTATCAGATGATACTGATAGTGGTGATGGTGTTCGTGATGTGATCATTAGATAGCCTGTGTGGCGATGTTGTTGTTACCGGTTGAATGGTATTTTTTGCTCAAGACCATGTCCTTTAATACCTCCCTATCTAGGAGGAAGTGTTGATATTATGGTAGTTGCAGGAGGTATTAACCTCTACATGTAACCTTTGACGAGACTACAATATTTTGGGAAGTAAGAGAAACCTTAAAATGTTGGATAATAACCCTATAAGATAACTTGGCTCAAGAGAATAATTAATATTGAGTTATTAACCTCCAGAAATAGAAGTCGGCCCAATCAGGTGACTTGGAGTAATATAAATAGAGGGCGCTAGAGCTCATTTGGATACACTCACTCTCACAACTACATAAGGACAAGTGGTGTGCATGACTGGAGGAGAGCTATAAATGTTCCAGTGATGACTTGGTCTTTGGTTATGGTTGGACTTTCTGCTTGGTTATGGTTTAGACTTTCTACTTGGTGCGCTAACTCTGGAGAGAGGCATGCTACCTTAATTGGCTATTGGTTCTAGGGTTTTCTTCCGAAATTATTATGTCTGTTAAGGTTAAGGTGCTCAGGGGTGGCATGTCCTTTAATACCTCCCTATCTAGGAGGAAGTGTTGATATTATGGTAGTTGTGGGAGGTATTAACCTCTACGTGTAACCTTTGATGAGACTAGAATATTTTGGGAAGTAAGAGAAACCTTAAAATGTTGGATAATAACCCTATAAGATAACTTGGCTCAAGAGAATAATTAATATTGAGTTATTAACCTCCAGGAATAGAATTCGGCCCAATCAGGTGACTCGGAGCAATATAAATAGAGGGCGCTAGAGCTCATTTGGATACACTCACTCTCACAACTACATAAGGACAAGTGGTGTGCATTACTGGAGGAGAGCTACAACTGTTGCAGTGATGACTTGGTCTTTGGTTATGGTTGGACTTTCTGCTTGGTTATGGTTTAGACTTTCTTCTTGGTGCGCTAGCTCTGGAGAGAAGCATGCTACCTTAATTGGCTATTGTTTTAGGGTTTGCTTCCAAAATTATTCTGTCTGTTAAGGTTAAGGTGCTCGGGGGTGGCATTTATGCCTATGGTTGGGTGACAATATTAAGGTATTTTCTACAGTGAAATGAGCACACCTATTATTCTAACATGTTGAGGATGTGACAACTTTGTCTATTGATTGTATTAGATGTGTCCATTCATAAATATGATCCTTCCATTCATTCATAGATCCCTTTTGTGTTAATAGATAGCAATTACTTTTAACAAACTCTGATGCTAAATGTTTTTGCATCAACAATAATAGATGTTTTCACTTTCTTTTTTTCTTTATTCTTATTATTCTCCTCTTGCATAAACAATAACGTTATTGTTCTTTATTTTATGTATTGTTTAATTGTCATTTTTGACAAAAAACTATTCATTTTTTGTGCATTTAATTATATTAAGTTTCATTATTAAACATATATTTCCCAAATAACTCTATTACACTACCAACCATACAAC
>SNQJ01S0090910.1:49159-69134 GCA_010110895.2 Picea sitchensis | reverse complement strand
CCTTGGGTTTCCTTATGAGGTTTTCCCTATATATATATATATATATATATATATATATATTCGAAGGAAATCCTTGCAGAATCCCCCCCTTTTCCCCAGATAATCCAGATGGAGGGTGGCTCGACCACCAACCACAATAGCCATTGGTGACCTTGAGTGAATCGAGCAGATTTGAACATGTGACCTATGGCCTCCCCATCAACAACATAT
Source organism: Picea sitchensis (assembly GCA_010110895.2). Classification (NCBI taxonomy): domain Eukaryota; kingdom Viridiplantae; phylum Streptophyta; class Pinopsida; order Pinales; family Pinaceae; genus Picea; species Picea sitchensis. The sequence goes on along the minus strand of SNQJ01S0090910.1, from coordinate 68,924 downwards.
CTTGGGCGAATGGTTCAACCCACTGAGCTAACCCTTGGGGCATTATATATATTCATTCATTCATTCTGCTAGGTTGTGGTCTAGTGGTTGAGACAAAAATTGCCATGCAAACAACCCAGGTTCAAACCCTAGCAGACATACATCCCTAGGATGTGTGTGTGTGTTGAGTTTGACAACTATCCATGTTAAAGTGGACTGTGATAATGTGGATATGTGATCCATAGCTCCCCATGATTAAAAAAGCATTTACCATAGCACAAAAATTATAGGTGCACATAATGTAAATCCATAAAATATATAATAAATATAAAAATACACTGCATAGTATATCCGAGAGATGAAGAAATCAACCCACATTGGAGAAAACCCTCCTTGAAGTCAACCCACAATGAATAATATAAGCAAACAATGAATAAGGACCCTGAACTTGATCCACAATAAGGAAAACCACCTTCAATTGCTCTTCAAACCCTCAAATTCCCCTTTTAAAAAAACTACAGATACTTGATGTAAACTGCAACTCAACTTGCATCAGTGGTGTGAAATGAGGCAATATATTCTTATTTATATCTTAACTTTTTAGTTTTAGGGTTTAGTCCTTTGTATTTTCTTTTTTTTATATTTAAAGGCATGGTTGGAATTTCCCTACCAGCCATAGCTGATATATATCCTAGTTGTATCCGTACAGGTTATGTAATCCCAGCTACATCCTAGTCATATCCATATAGGATATGTATCCCACTGATAATCGTACTGGATATGGACACAGAATGAACCAGAGGGAGAAGGGCATATCCAGTAAGTTGATCTATGAAAAAAATAGTGAAAATGTTTGTTAGATGGTACTCTTACTTCAAAATATAAATCTTTGGGAAAAATTTACCTCAAGTTGGGTAAGAATGCTTACTTTAAAATCAAAATTGTTGGTAAACAATTACCTGAAGTTGGGTAAGCATCTCGATTGTCATATTCAAATCATTTCCATTACCATGGAAAATATCTGCTAGACTTTCAGCTGCAAAACCAGAAAACTCTAGAGCAGGAACGTTCATGGAATCTGTTTCTTTTTCATCTGAAAATGGTTGTTTCAACAATTCACCAAAGAAACCAATATCACAACCACTACTTAAATGTTGTCCATTCCTAATCTGTACCATTTGTTGATCTAGAGAAAAAGAGTGATGCTCCCAAGCCCTTGAAGGAGACAAGGATTCAACTCCACCGGAGAATCTTTCTTCACCATTCTAAGCTAAAGCGAACTGAGAATGGCCATTAGCATAACCAAGAGACATTTCACGTGGAGAGATTTCTTACCTTCTGTGAAAAGAAAAACAATTTCCTTGCTTATTTTTTGTTATATTCTCTGTTACAAATGGCTTGGATGTACTTGTGTATTCAAAAGAAGTTGAGCCTTCTGATGAGATACCCTCAGCATTGAGAAAGGCATTTACTTCTAAAAGACCAAAGTCTGGTATAATGTCATCAAGAAGCTATAATTGTTGGTATTGACTTTCATTGTCAGAAGCACATGAGGTTGTGAAATCACTTCCATGTATGATAGCTTTACGACAATCCATGGCTGGCTTTGGCTTTATCACATCTGGGATGTTTGAGCTGGAAGATGAAGGTCTTAGAGTGGAAGGAACAAATTCAACTGCATTAGGATTCAACGTTGTATGCATGGTAGTTGCCATGCCTTTTACAGATGAGGCCATATTTTACTCCAAGATAGAAAATAATTCTAGTGGAGCACATAGAAAGCCTCCTTGGATGTAAATGATAATGGTGAATCTTTACTTGAGAAAAGATTTCTGGAAATAACATCAGAATTATGGTCATTTCTTCTTGTTGTAGAAATTTAATGCAACAAAATAGGAGACATAAGTTAAGAGAAAAAACCACATTTCAACGTATTCTTCTAATCTCAAAAGGAATTCTTTATAGAATTATAGAAACAATAAATGAAATATATTTTACAATTATATCATTGAAACATCCATATAGAAGAAATCTATTCCTGGAAGACTGAGCATAAGTACACTGCAAGAGGCTTACAAAGTTCTCTCTCAAATATCAGACATCTATGTTCATAAACCTGGACTCCAAGAGCATGTGCAGTAAAAAACAACATATGAAGCTCACCAATGTACTAATTTCAGTGTTCATTTCCTTGCTAAAGACCATTCACATTTAGCTCAATTAATTCTCTGTACCATTGGGAGGGTGCTTGCACATAAAAAATGTAGAATAAGCTTTAAAGCATAAAAAACAGAGGTGCAAGCCAACAGGATCACTTGGTGAGTAACTTAGAAAATGGTTTATGTGAACCATCAAGCCATCTAGCCATAGACACGATCAACAAACCACTCTTCTAACTCTTTTTGAGACCATTAGACATGTAAGGCTAGTTATTACCTCAGTGATATTTTTAGGAAAAATGGATGTAATTGGCTGCAGCAAAAGAATCTTATGCGGTCTAGTTGGAATGAGGACACTTGTTAAAGTTTTATCCTAAGATTTCTCTGTTTTTTATGCTTTAAATATTATTCTACATTTTTTATGTGCAAGCACCCTCCCAATGGTATAGAGAATTAATTGAGCTAAATGTGAATGGTCTCTAGCAAGGAAATGAACATTGAAATTAGTACATTGGTGAGCTTCATATGCTTTTTTTTACTGCACATGCTCTTGGAGTCCAGGTTTATGAACATAGATGTCTGATATTTGAGAGAGAACTTTGTAAGACTCTTGCAGTGTACTTATGCTCAGTCTTCCAGGAATAGATTTCTTCTATATGGATGTTTCAATGGTATAATTGTAAAATATATTTCATTTATTGTTTCTATAATTCTATAAAGAATTCCTTTTGAGATTAGAAGAATACGTTGAAATGTGTTTTTTTCTCTTAGCTTATGTCTCCTATTTTGTTGCATTAAATTTATACAACAAGAAGCAATGACCATAATTCTGATGTTATTTCAATAGATTTCTTCTATATGGATGTTTCAATGGTATAATTGTAAAATATATTTCATTTATTGTTTCTATAATTCTATAAAGAATTCCTTTTGAGATTAGAAGAATACGTTGAAATGTGGTTTTTTCTCTTAACTTATGTCTCCTATTTTGTTGCATTAAATTTATACAACAAGAAGCAATGACCATAATTATGATGTTATTTCCAAAAAATCTTTTCTCAAGTAAAGATTCACCATTTATCATTTACATCCAAGGAGGCTTCTATGTGCTCCACTGGAATTATTTTCTATCTTGGAGTAAAATATGGCCTCATCTGTAAAAGGCATGACAGCTACCATGCGTACAACATTGAATCCTAATGCAGCTGAATTTTTTCCTTCCACTCTAAGACCTTCATCTTCCAGCTCAAACATCCCAGATGTGATAAAGCCAAATCCAACCAGGGATTGTCGTAAAGCTATCATACATGGAAGTGATTTCACAACCTCATGTGCTTCTGACAATGAAAGTCAATACCAACAATTTTAGCTTCCTGATTACATTATACCAGACTTTGGTCTTTTATAAGTAAATGCCTTTCTCAGTGCTGAGGGTATCTCATCAAAAGGCTCAGCTGCTTTTGACTACACAAGTACATCCAAGCCATTTGTAGCAGGAGAATGTAACAAAAATACACCACAGAGTGCTTTTCTTTTCACAGGAAATGAGAAATCTCTCCTGTCTCTGCTGGTTGTTTATGCTAATGCCAATTTCTCCATTCTCTTTAGCTCAGTGAAGAGAGATTCTCTGGTGGAGTTGAATCCTTGTCTCCTTCAAGGGCTTGGGAGCATCACTCTTTTGCTCTAGATCAACAAATGGTACAGATTAGGAATGGACAACATTTAAGTAGTGGCTGTGATATTGGTTTCTTTGGTGAATTGCTGAAACAAGCATTTTCAGATGAAAAAGAAACAGATTCCATGAACGTTCCTGCTCTAGAGTTTTCTGGTTTTGCAGCTGAAAGTCTAGCTGATATTTTCCATGGTAATGGCAATGATTTGAATATGACAATCGAGATGCTTACCCAACTTCATGTAATTGTTTTCCAACAGTTTTGATTTTAAGGTAAGCATTCTTACCCAACTTGAGGTAAATTGTTCCCAAAGATTTATATTTTGAAGTAAGAGTACCATCTAACAAACATTTTTCACTATTTTTCATAGATCAATTCTTGGATATGTCCTTCTCCCTACGGTTCATTATGTGTCTATATCCAGTATGGATATGAGTGGGATACATATCCTATATGGATATAACTAGGATGTAGCTGGGATTACATAACCTATACGGATACAGCTAGGATATATATCAACTATGGCTGGTAGGGAAATCCCAACCATGCCTTTAAATATGAAAAAAAGCAAATACAAAGGACTAAACCCTAAAACTAAAAAGTTAAGATATAAATAAAGGAATGGACAACATTTAAGTAGTGGCTGTGATATTGGTTTCTTTGGTGAATTGCTGAAACAACCATTTTCAGATGAAAAAGAAACAGATTCCATGAACCTTCCCGCTCTAGAGTTTCCTGGTTTTGCAGCTGAAAGTCTAGCAAATATTTTCCATGGTAATGGGAATGATTTGAATATGACAATCGATATGCTTACCCAACTTCAGGTAATTGTTTTCCAACAGTTTTGATTTTAAGGTAAGCATTCTTACCCAACTTGAGGTAAATTTTTCCTAAAGATTTATATTTTGAAGTAAGAGTACCATCTAACAAACATTTTCATTATTTTTTTCATAGATCAATTTATTGGATATGCCCTTCTCCTTTTGGTTCATTATGTGTCTATATCCAGTATGGATATGAGTGGGATACATATCCCATATGGATACAACTAGAATGTAGCTGGGATTACATAACCTATACGGATACATCTAGGATATATATCAGCTATGGCTAGTAGGGAAATCCCAACCATGCCTTTAAATCTGAAAAAAAGCAAATACAAAGGAATAAACCCTAAAACTAAAAAGTTAAGATATAAATAAGAATCTATTGCCTCTTGGATCTGTATTTGCTGAAACAAAACAGCCAACAGATCAAGTTAAAAATGATAGAAAGAAGCTTTAAAAAAAATAAAAAAAATTCCAAGGCAAAAAACTGAAATTTTTGGGGTTTTTTAAGGGTTTAAACAATCCTAACTTAGGCTCTCCTTAAGGATTTATGTTCCCAACATAAAATACAACATTCTGCATTTACTTTAAGTGTTTACAACACTAACACAATCAGTTACAGCTTGCTGTAATTTTTGTTTTTGCATCTATAATTTTTGTTTTTGCATTCTAGTTTAACATATTTATGCATACATCTGCATTGGGATTTGTACCCATAGTTAGCATAATTTGCTGCATCATTTCTGTGCAAAATTCTACATTCAAATTCTAACTTTTAGGACAAGATTTAACCATTTTTATATTTAGTGGCATTTTATTTTAGGGAAGTGAGCATTTATTTCAAACATTCTTTCACCTACAATTGAATCCACTTCTATATTCTATGTCAATTACACGGTAAATAATTGCAGCTTCAACTCTCCTCCCTCACAACAATATCATTTTATATGCCACCATGGGAGATATCAAAGGTGTAGCTTATTGTATGTTTGAAAATTTATGCAAATTGTTTGGTTCGTCTTTATTGCCAAAAATGATTCAAGTTTTTACATCATATTTTCCTTATTTCAAAATATGTATTGGGTCTATAATCATTGTTTCTCAATATTATTCATACTAATGCATATATGTAATAAATACCATTAAGGTTTCTAACTAATTAATATCATTATGCTAATTAACTACATTAAGGTTGATATTAAAATATTGGACCAAGGTAACATGCATACACACAATTTGGTAAAAAAAGTATTATTTATACTTAAAACAATTTCCATTCTCATTGTTCATGTTTATGAAATTCTTAGTGGTATATTAGAATGCAAACTTTTGTGGAACATTTTGAGAACATAAAAACAAAATAGCACTTTTTTGGGCTTGAAGTTTCACAACCCCTCAACAAACAAGAAGAAACTTCCTTTGAGGAATATAAAAATAAAATTTCTCCTCATCTCTTTTTGTGATGTATCCACCCCCAATTCCCTTCGCCATTTTCATTCCCAACTTCACTAGTATGATAGTATGTTTATAGCATTTTTTACATGAAAAAACAACCATAAAACAACAATGATTATGGATTATTTTCCTTCATTTCTAAATTCCAACATCAATGACACGGGGTGGGTTGTGGTATGATTCCCTTCAACGTCTACAACAAAAATCATCTTCTAGCAAAAGTATTTATAATTTCTACTACTTTCCTTCCATCTATTCCTTAGTGAATATGGTCATCCATTTTTTTTCTTTGTATGTCCTAGTCAATACTACTAACCCAATTTTTCATAGACTTGAACATCAATCATTATTTCTTTCTTCCACTCATTATAGATTATTAGTGGTGTATCAACATGGGATAAGTTGCACTTAAATTGCCCCCATTTCCAACAAATTTTTTATCCAAATCCAACCAAAAAATCCAAGGAAAAATCATAATTCCCCATAGTCCAAGTTCCATCAATGGAGGAATGATACCCTTAGGGGTTTTGGACCATTATATAATGACTTAGAACCTTAAAATTTCAAAATGGTAGTTAAAAACTTTTCGATGTTTTTTTGAATTCTTCATAGTTCACTGGAAATTGGGTGTTTTGAGTGCTCCTTATATTTTTTTATGGTGGCATATGCCTAGATTTCTTCTTCTTTAAAGTCTAAACTTCAACCATATGGGGAAATCATATGAATCTATTAAAATTGCACTAGTGACCATAAAAACGAACTTCCAATATTTATTTGAAATTTATGGATAATTTGTTTACCATTAAATGTCCCACTCAATACCACTCTTCTCTTTCTAAGTAAAAGGAAATTAAAAAATTTCTAAGGCCTAATCTATGTGCAACATTTTTTACAACAGAGTTGCTGTCCCTTTAGTTTTATAAAACAATAAAAATATAAGGGGTAAAGAGACTTCTCTTCCTCGGAAAGGGGTCATCTTTTAGTACAAATGGATGATTAAAGAGGAAGTCATGAATGGAATGCGACCTATCAATGTTATAATACTTTTGGAGTTATTGATGGATAGAATTGTGTGCACTCCTATTTAAGAACATCTTTTGATGAACTTGTTTGAAGGGTCTTTTCATAATCAATGAATTAGTAATAAATAGTCCACACTGGAAGTGGTGAAAATATTAATATATCGAGCTTGACATAGAGTGGTGAGGTGGGATCAACACATATGAATTTTGTGGTGAAATATTATCAAAGCTGATAGAGGGATATGCAAGAGTGTATGGTGAGAACCTTGACAAACATAACCCTAATGCTTTTTGGCAACATTGTCTAAAGGATGGACAAATTATGTTTCTTTCCAAATATGTAAAATAGGTATGTCTGAGTTTAGCAATTACATTTTCCTATTATTATATATGGTTTTATACTTTATCAAAGAAAAATCCAAGACTTTACAAGGTTTTAAAATTAAGTGAAATATTCGCCAAGATTTTACAAGATTATATAAATGACTAAATTATTAAAAATTATATACATATTATATAATTGATAAAATATTCAATTTTCCTATATGTTATCATGTGGAATTGCCCATTTATTATACATATAAATTTGGGGGGTTCTTAAAATCCTTACGATGGATATTTAGTGCAATGCTAATGTAATTTTATGGTCATGGATGACATCTAAATTTTAGGGTCCTTGAACTAAGTACCTCAATTTATTACGATTTAGTACATGGGGAATTTGCATTTAGCCAATTTACATTATTTTAAGGATGGGTTGGGTGACTTGTCAACTTATGGAAGTTAATGGAGTAACAGATCTGCAATTAATGCTATGTGAGTCATAGATAATGCCTTGTCTTAAAAAATGGTTGGTTGTTATCCGAATCGTGTTGATTTGCGCCTTCCATAGAGGACATGGATGTTCATTTAATCATTGTTGTACTTGGTTGTAAACATTTTATTTCTTGGTTTTCTTGCGTGGTGGGATGTAGACACTTCCATGTTCCTGAGCAGTCCTTGACCTGAGACGTTAAATGGTTAAAAATGATGGGAACCTAGGCTTGACGTTGCTTATGTGTCTTGGAGGTCCTAACCATTAGAGGGTAGGACATGCGAGTAGTCAGTCTTACTTATTTTCAATTGATCGTCGTTAAATGCATAGGTTACTTGTTGTGCGTGTTATGTCATCTTATTGGGTTTGTCGTGTTTTGCGTATGGATTGTCGTCAAGTGGTGACGTAGAGTTGAATGTTGTTTCCTTATACTAGCATGCACACTTTTAAAACACACACGCAAAAAACAAAATGCCTTGTTATGGGAGGGTTTGTCGTCTTAGCGAGGAGATTACGGTAAATGAAGTTATAGTGAAAATGCAAAGGAAACTACGAGATTCTAGGCTATTCTGGAGATAGCTTGCATCATACCACAATGTTGGTATGAATTGTGAAGATCACACACAATCTAACACATAATTTACTATTTCTATTTAAATCCGTCTCACATAATTTTGATCCTATATGAATAAAGTTATGACTATTTTACTTGGAAAACTTTGAGCAGGACTGGTTTCCCAAGACTAGTCAAAACCCTATATTCCACAGAAATTCTTCTCCTTCAAAATTACAGTGTGTAACATCCCGCTTTTGCGTGCACTGAGTGGACTTATTGTTTGAGTACACCTATGTGCAAGTGATCTAGTTCATTACTCAGTTATTTGTTTTGATTGTGATTAGGAGATGTTGTGGATCTATTGATATGTTTTTTTCTTCTATATTTAAATCGGCGGATGCTATTATTCAGTTCTCTGAGGTGTGAAAAGACTCTAGATGTTAGAAGGTTTGGTAAGCATCAATGGATCTCCTTAGACTCTGGATCAAGTCGGAGAGTGGTATTATGGTTTGAATGTTTTGATAATACAGATGTGATGCATATGATTAGATATATGATGTTGATTGTTATAGGCGACATGTTTTCATTGATGGATGTAGGATGGTGATAGCTTGTCAACCAGACTCATATTTGGAGTAAAGGAGTCATGCGACAACCCGAGAGACATTGAGGGAGAGAATGGCAAAAACCACATTCGACCTACTAACCTCGCGCCATGGCTCGAGCTGCGGGTTAACGATTACCCTGGTTTGAGAGATCCGCGATGACCATTGAGAATTATAATGTGATGAGTAAACATAATGATTCTAAAGGGGCACACACACAATGGAAGGTCCTTATTCTTAGAGGCCATAGTCTCCCATAGATAATCACGGAAGAGTATTGACTCTAGGGTTTTACATCTACCAAGAATTGATCCAAGAGGGTGGCACACTTGGAGCACGTAGTTTATCTTGAAGGGAATGTCATGCAAATAAAACGAGGAAAGATGTGAGAGGTACCCTTAGAGCGCGTAGTGCATCTTGAACGACATGTCACGATTTTAACTATGAATTTAATGGCTTATAGTTCTAGAAAACACACCTCCTTAGGACCATTCGGCCTTAAAATGAATGATGCTGCAGGTAAAAGTTTAATAACAAATGCCAGCAGAGCGATCGCCAACCTAATTGAATTTAAAGAACCTAGGTATAGAAGTACAGGACACAACAAAAAACCTAAATAGACGTATGTAACAAGGAGGGGGTAAGGAAAATTCAAACGGTGATTATTAAAGTAAAAGTAAAATTGGACTGATTAAACTATTAAAAGATAGGGTGTTTTATTTAAACTTACTGGAAATCTAAAGTGTGAAGGGGAAACTTAAGAAGGAAATTCTTAGTAGGGAATCTAGCCTTTTGAAATTTCTATTTGTGAACTCAATGAGGATTTAAATGAGGTGTAAGTCATTTAATAAATGTAAGGAAATAAAGGGAGACCGAGGAGATTTTGTAGGAATGATTTTAGGTGGGTGAAATGAAAAATTTAATTAATAAATAAATTGATTTATGGTGCAACTAAAGCATTGGGTGACACGTAATGCCGGGGGAGGTTTGTATAATGCAAATTAATAAAAATAATAATCTAATGAGGGGTTTTGGGAAACTAATCATAAGGAAACTCTATAAAAAGATGTGAGAGGAGGAGTATGGATCGAGGGTTTGGTATCGTCAGATTCTGTACAGAAATTTATCTTAGTGAACCTGCTTGTGGGAGTTGGGGTACCCAGCTTGGTTAACGAGTGGTAGATCAACCTTGTGAGGCAAGATGGATGCTAGCATTCTCTGTTATTGTTTGCATGGTCCCTTTGCGGCTCGAGGGACTAATGGGGAAGAAAAGTACCCATAAAGTTGGCTGTGAGGTACAAGTGAGGTCTCAATGGTTGGCAAGTCGAAGCAGGATGGAGCACAAGCACAAGACAACAATAGTGGAACCTTTGCCTTCGCTCAAGGTACACACATCTAAATTTCGCAAATTTATTTAGTTGATTGCTTGCTGATTTACATCTAGATGGTATGAAATTATGGTTTCTCGCTCTATGGTCCATTTTTGTGTATGGCTTTGTGATTCTCCCAAGAGAGACTTCATCCTTCTGTAGTTTATGGTCTCTATTGCTTGAGGAGTATCCCTTTGTTTTATTTATCTATAGTCTAAATCCAGTAGCGCATAAACCTTTATCCATTCCATTTCTGTCTACCTTCTTCCCCTTATTTTGTAGTGTTGTGATAGGTGTGCCTGTTAGATTATTGGTTGTTCTACCTATCTCTTGTGGTTTTAAATTTTCCTAGGATCTTATTTACTATTGTGCAACCCTTGGTTCCTTATAAGTTTTTAATTGATTTTTTTAAATTTTATTTTTGGTCACATCAAAGATGTCCACTCTGAACTTCTTTGCCATGTGTTATCCACATTTTTTGGTTATCAAGATGATATTATGATTATGTCATGATAGTAAGTCAAACTCTTCATTAGAACTTTTTCCTGAAAAGGACACACTTGTCATTTTCTCAAAAATCATATTTTGAAAGTAGTGTTGATGCATATACATACTTCTTGAGAAATCACTAATTCCATGCTTTGCATTAAGAAACGACTACGGACTTTCTGCATTGTGTCAATGGTTAGAGTGCGGACATGTTTTCTAAAGGAAGAAATGAATAAGTTCTCGATCGCTAGAAGGGAATCTTCTAGAAGGGTAGGTTGAGTTGAATGGTTGGCAAAATCTTTGACTTTCGGATATCTTGGGATCATTCCTATCCAAAGTAACTAATCCAATCTCTCCCTATATATTGAGGAGATTACTTATGGAGAAGAGGTTAAACATAAGAGCAGAAGAAACAGGATTAGCTAGAGATTGATTGGAGAACTTGTGCAACACTGTATGGAGGATTGGAGCTACAGTAGTAAGATACAACAAGTAATCATATGTGGTTGAACTTCTTCATGCATGAGAAAGTGTGTGAGTCAGAGCTAGGAACCATCGAAACGAGACCTACGACATCAAGGCTCGATTTGTAAGTTTCACTTTGAGGTTAATACAAGTGCAGAATATGTCCCTTTCCCATAGCCAGTAGTGTCATCTTACATGATTCCTTGATCACATGTATAGACTAGGTATTGAATATATATCAAGTCTCAGTCCTCAATATCTAGATCTAGGAAAAGAGTAGTATACATCGCAGTGGGTTTCAGGATCGAGGTGGATGGGAGATGAGATACGTGTCCGCTCCACGAATTTATCCATAAACACCATGGCCTCCTAGACTCTCCCTTGGAGCCTTGCACTTGGGTGGTTGTCTGGATACATTGGACACCGGAAGGATGATTCTTGTCTTGGATGATTTTATAGAATTAAGAGAGATTGAGCACCGAACAAAAACTTCTACCTGGGATTTTTTTAATCCCTTTTTAAGTGTTGCGATTAAAAGTGGGATTGGGTATCGTTTCCATACCTGGAAGCATTATGTGTTTTCTTTATATATCCTTGAATTGCGATTAAAGGCTAGGTCGTGCTTCATTACCTGGAAGCATTATGTTTTTATAATCCATGTATTGTGATTTAAAATTTGGGATTGTGTTTTGTTTTTTCCCTGGATTTATTACCTCGAATTTCGTGGCAAGTACATTAGCAATGGACGAGTGAAGGGGATTTAAATTCGGGACTATGTATTTTTTTACCTGGAATCATTGCCTCGACTTTTCGTGTCCTATACCTTAGCTTTGGATTGCGTTAATGGGGGTTTTAAATCTTGAATATGTCTTGTTGTTTTGTGTAATGTTTTACTGGACTTGTCCCCGCAAGTAGAGACGTGTTGTTCCCTACATCCTTGTTTTTGTCTCAGTGATTTGGTCGTTGCCTTCATTGTCATTCCACCTTGAATTGGAAAACTTTGATTGTGATTTATTACCCCAGGGAAGTAGTGATTTTGGAAGTAATGGTAATTACTGTAATTGACGTGGTGGATAGAGAATGTAAGGGCCGTAGTTTTTTGGCAGCGAATGTATGTCAGGCGACTTAATCACTTTCCCAGTTTTAGAGATCTGAAATTGAGTTTTATTCCCAGTTTTTTTTATTTTGGATTATCACAGTTTTTAAACTATATTGCCTTACCTTATAGTAGTTAACTAAATCGGGATTAGATTTTACTTAGGGACTGGCGGAATGGAAACAACATGGGAATCTCTGTTATTTGATTTTAATATTTGATTGTTAAAACAATTCAACGTGAGAACGGGCGAATTTATAATCGTGCCATATAATGACAGTGTAATTTATTGTTAATAACAACACCAGGCAAATTTATAGAAACACCACATAATGACAGTGTAATTTATAATTGTTTCGTTGATTGTTTAGAAGAGCTTCATACAGTAGGAACAAGTGAATGCCAGTACAAATTACAACTGGCCTTTAATATTCGATGGTTTCAGAACAACACATCATTTTATGAACACATAGAAGGAATATATATTATAAGCTAATATAATAGTTTTTTAATGGTTTATAAAGGGCTCCAAGTCGAAGAACATGGGAATGACAGTGAAGATTGTAGTTGCCTTTAATGATTTTATGTTGTGTTGTTCCCTACATCCTTGTTTTTGTCTCAGTGATTTGGTCGTTGCCTTCATTGTCATTCCACCTTGAATTGGAAAACTTTGATTGTGATTTATTACCCCAGGGAAGTAGTGATTTTGGAAGTAATGATAATTACTGTAATTGACCTGGTGGATAGAGAATGTAAGGGCCGTAGTTTTTTGGCAGCGAATGTATGTCAGGCGACTTAATCACTTTCCCAGTTTTAGAGATCTGAAATTGAGTTTTATTCCCAGTTTTTTTTATTTTGGATTATCACAGTTTTTAAACTATATTGCCTTACCTTATAGTAGTTAACTAAATCGGGATTAGATTTTACTTAAGGACTGGCGGAATGGAAACAACATGGGAATCTCTGTTAATTGATTTTAATATTTGATTGTTAAAACAATTCAACGTGAGAACGGGCGAATTTATAATCGTGCCATATAATGACAGTGTAATTTATTGTTAATAACAACGCCAGGCAAATTTATAGAAACACCACATAATGGTAGTGTAATTTATAATTGTTTCGTTGATTGTTTAGAAGAGCTTCATACAGTAGGAACAAGTGAATGCCAGTACAAATTACAACTGGCCTTTAATATTCGATGGTTTCAGAACAACGCATCAGTTTATGAACACATAGAAGGAATATATATTATAAGCTAATATAATAGTTTTTTAATGGTTTATAAAGGGCTCCAAGTCGAAGAACATGGGAATGGCAGTGAAGATTGTAGTTTCCTTTAATAGATTTTCTGTTGTTTTTATAAATTGCACTAAGAAAGTTAAGCCTTGTTATATTTTAAGAAAAGCACTGATATATTTTATATTTTAGGAAAAGCATGGTTAAATGTTTTCTAAATTAAGAAAAGCATAGTTATATTTTAAGTTAAGTAGTGTGACATTTTAAGGAAGGCATTGTTATATGTATATGAGCATTTTTTTCAATAACAATAATTAAAATACTTTATTTAAGTTGATAAAACCAATTTGTTTTTCTTTTCATAATGTGGTTATTGATTTTATAAATTTAATCTACATTTGGTCTTATACTTATTTATTCGCATCTATACTAAATTTGTTTTTTCTATTTGATATAAAGGTAATAGGTCCTCAATGTTTATAATTATTTGGATGTCTGACTCAAAAAATTTCTATACTGAAAAAGGGAGATAAAAGTTGGGCTAAAGTTTTACAAAATATAAAGTTCTTCATTTTTAACACATTCTCCTTTCACTTGTAATTTTAGAACGTTATCTTTCAATTTACAAGAAATTATGTTTTTTTATAGTTCTTTTTTTTTCCATATCTAGAATTCTTCAATTCGATATTAGTTTTGTAATATGTAAAAATATTTACTAAAAACCTTGTTATAATGTGAAGAAAATTTTAATGAAATAATAATAAAAAAGCATATAGAAGTAGACTATGATTTTGCAAACTACAAGGTTCTTCACTTTTAACACATTCTCTTTTTATTTACAACTTTAAAGCACCATATTTCAGTAATAATGTATGTCAGTGCTAGTGGAATTCAGACATGTTGGATTTTATGTTAGGTTGAAGGGTTAGAATTATTTTGTTTGCGCATGGTTCCCTAGTGCCTCTATCGCAATGTGGCGACATGATACCTTATGATTGAGTCATTGCACGTGTTGATCGATAAGTGCATATCAAAACTAGCTTAGGATCATGCACCTCTCTATGTGGATGATCTTGTTTTTGTAAGTAAGGTTGTACTCATTTTGTAACGTAAATGTCATTATCTACCCCTCGACGGGAGGGTTCTAGCTACCTGTGTCGCTACAACTGTTATGTTTGGATTGATTGATGTTGTTTTAGCTTAGTAGGTGTGGTCTTGTTTGTGTGGGGCATGATGTAGACACCTCCTTGTTCCTTAGAACAGTCGCCATCCTTGAGACCTTAAATGGTCAAAATTGATGAGAACCTGGGCTTGAGCGTTGCTTATGTGTCCTAGAGGTCCTAACCTTGCAGGGTAGGATGGGAGGGTAGTCATTTTTATTCTTTATCTGATTGAATGTCATGTGTTGCTTCTCGTTGCATGATGTGCTAGTATGATAAGTCGTTATGCTTATTGATGCGCAATTTGCATGTGTTGTGTCTGTCGTCGTGTTGCGATGTTTGAATGTATTGTTGTTATTATTTCCTACAAAAAAAAAAAATTGTACTTGTTATGTGAGGCTTGTGGTCATAACAACGGGGTTCGTTACATATGGTATCAGAGTCGGTTCGACTCATGAATTGGGATCACTACGGATTCCAGTGATTAGATATTTGATTATAAAATGTTGCTAACTAGATTGATTTGTATTTCATGCAGGTAATCATGGTTAGAGGACATCGCGGAGGTATACAACAGGGTGCTAGGGGAGGAGGCGCGACACTCCCAATAAAATCCATGCTCGAGGGGTCTAACTCCCAGGGAGACTAAAAGGTTGTCATGCAGGAATAGATAGTTGTGGGCGATGTGGTTGGGCTGATGAGGTCCTTTCACAGGATGTTTGAGGCATTGATCAGTTGTTTGAATAAAGATGAGGCTAGGGCATCGTCACCTCTTGAGGGTCCACCGTGCACCCTAATCAATACTTGTAGCATTCATCGTGAACTTGAGAAGGTTAAGGTTCCCAATTTCTTTGGTGCTTCGTATGGTTCCACCACCGAGGCATGGTTGGAGAATATGGAAACAATATTTTCACTTCGTGACTATACCTCCAACATGACAGTCTGCATGGTAGTATTTAAACTGAAGGGGAGCTCTCTTCTATGGTGGAAGATACTCATGCCGCAATTGAACATGGAAATAAAAGATGTGTCATGGGAACTTTTCGAGGAACGGTTCTAGGAGAAGTATATGTTTGAGGAATTCATTGAGTGTCATATCAACGCATTCAACACCTCGTGACAGGGTGCTCGTACGGTGCCTGAGTATGAGGACCATTTTCTGGAGCTACTTCGATATGCTTTGCACCTGAATACTGAGAAAATTGAGGTCAACAAGTTTGTGTTGGGACTTAATGTCAGCATTTGTGAAAAGGTGACGATTTTGATGCCTCAAACCTTGAATGATGTTGTCTAGAAGTCCCTCATAGCAGAGGAGGATATTATCAGTGGGGGTCAGAGAAGGACTCCAACGTGACCAGTGGGAGATGTGTCATTTAGTGCGCAGCAACATCAAACACCAACTAGACATTCTGATGCAAACCCCCTGCCCTCAGGTCGACATCTGCTCAGAATCGATTTCCTCCAAACATTAAGCTAGCCCAGCTCAACGATTCCTCACAGGAATTCTGCTAACGATCCATAGGTCCTTCAGTAGCCCCACCTGTGAAAACATGCACAAGGTGCGAGCTTCACCTCCTCCAAGTGTCCACGATACTATGAACAAGGCCTACACCCAAAGGTGCTAATCGTGAGTCGGCTTTTTTCTTACTCAGATGCAAGGAGACCCTGCACTAATAAAAAAAGGTGCTACTGGCTTTCGACAGTCTAAACTCCTACCTGCGATTTCTCCGCTCCTTTCCCTTTGAAATGTCGAACCCTGAAATGCGATATAGGTCAATGAGGTATTGACTCCCTCCAAGGTGACAAGCACATGCCACCTGTCACCTCTTCTTGGGCGTTGTGGTTATGCCACCTGTCATCCATGTGGCCCCTACATCTAGGATGTGCCACCTATCCGCTCGATCCTTCAACTTTGAGGACTTAAGAGAAAAACGAACTGTCATTCCCTTCCCTCTACAAACCTCGAACTCCGAAATATTTCCTTTGATGATATTAACGACTGTATGCCTCCCTTGATCTGACGGCCCATGGCGTATCGGGATTTCACAAATCGGTGATCCAAGATGCTTGACCCCAAACCTCTTGTCACTCCATTCCCCAAACTCCGATACGTGAGTTCGCATGGGATATCAATGGCCCACGTTGATCCGGATCTGACGGTCACTATCCCTCTAGAGATTAAGGGTGTTGAAAAGACACTCAGTATTAATCTCTTTGTTGTTCTAAGAGATCCAATGGCCCATGGGATTTCAACACTTCCTCCTGAAGCATCTCCACCGTCCTCTTTAGCTCCTCTCCTGTGGAACCTCCCAGAGGTTAAACTCTGTGCGCCTTCCTCCGGATCTGATGGTTATCGGTCCTTTACACTAGATCTAATGGCCTAGATCTGTTTCTCCCTTGTGTGCTTTCCTGCATGTGTTTGGATGTAGACTTAGACGACCCAGATCTTGCCTCTCCAGCTAATCCAATTGCATATGTTCTCTACCTTGAGCATGTGCTTCTCCTTCCTCTTAAAATATTTATTGCTCCAAAAGGCCTCGGCATTT
This sequence comes from Picea sitchensis, assembly GCA_010110895.2. NCBI lineage: Eukaryota > Viridiplantae > Streptophyta > Pinopsida > Pinales > Pinaceae > Picea > Picea sitchensis. The sequence goes on along the minus strand of SNQJ01S0090910.1, from coordinate 51,469 downwards.
GTCTTTGCTACGAAGCCTGTAACCTTGGATTTTTCCTGTATTCTAAGAGACATTCTAGCTCCTGAGTTTTATTACTCTAAACCTCAAAGGTTTCCTTCATTTTCTACAATCTCTTGCATGACTCTTGCACAAAATTCTTCTATCTCCTCTGAGTTTATCTGTGGCTCTCACCTCAAAGTGTCTCTGCCCCTTTCTCTCCTTGAAGGGATATAAGTTCCCTCTAGCAACTACCTTCTCAAGCATGCTTTGTTGAGCCTACAGGGTGTTCAATAACCCTATGACTGTCTCCTCCTATGACACTTCTCCTTCTTCTCGAAACTCGAAAGAGTTCCTTCTGTGCACACTTGCACCAACTCAATGCCCACCTGGAAGAGTTCTACAGAATCTTCAGTGACTATGTCTTATCACTAAACTTGAAATAGAGTTCTCCTCAATGCACTCTATGCATTTTCTCAATTCCCTCTTGGAAAATCCTTTACAGAATTCTCAACAATTTTGCTTCTCCTCTTTGTGCTCTCCTCTGCACAATTCTTCCTTTAGGGTGTTCAGCAACCCTGAGGATTCTTCTTGAGTCAATGATTTCATTTGGTGCACCCACCTGGCATGTCTTTGGTTGAAATTCTGCAGAATTCAGAAGTGCACTCCTACACTAGTTTTCAGAGACCGCAGTACTTTGTCATGCACTCTGGCATGAAACCACAAAGAATCCAAACCTGAAATCAAAGAACTCTCAGATAGGAAAATCTATCTATCTCTGCAAATGCACATCTAACATACATCTACAGCATATCATCAAGACATAAAGACATTCATTCATGAACTCACCAACACATGAACAACAACATGCAAGAAAAACTGCTCTGTTTGTTGTCGAGTGAATTATATGATAGTAATTGCGACATAAATTATCAATCCGGAGTCATAAATTATCTTATGAGATGTATGCAAAGTATATGTAGGGTAAGAGGATTTCTAATCTATGCTAATGATTGAAAAGAAACATGTTAAACTACTGTCATTGAATCTAAATCTAAGAAAGCACAAAATATGCAACTAGTCTATGAAAGGAAACTATCATAATGCTACATAAACTTGAGAATAAAATTGAATCTACGAAATCAAATGAGACATAATCTAACTATGACAGAAAAAACTTAATCTAACTACGAAAGCATGAAATCTAGAATTAATCTATGAAAACATGAAAGTGTGTAAATTAAATCTAATGAAAGCATTTTAAAAACATCTACAACAACACGCGACAAAAAAGTAAATGACAAACCACTATGAGAAAGTAAAATCTTGCATTAAAACAATCCAATACATGAAAAATAATGAAAAACACTATCTCAAAACTACAAGACTATGAATCAAAGCTCAATCACTCTATTCTTCTATTCTCTAGTCTAGAGAGAGGCCTCCTCCCAAAACGAGAAGAGAACCCACTTATTTATACATGAATAAAGATAACAAACTCATAATTATAGATCGTCCCTTCAAATCCTCCACAAATATCTTAGATAAGATATTCTATCCATGATCTTCTCCTTGAAGTTAGCTTGAATGATTATCTCCAAATCAAAGCTTGAAGATGAAATTCGAATTTGAATCTAGGTGGTGATTTTTGACTTTGTGAAAATCTTCAAATATGCCTGTACTCATCACAAAACTCATCCAACTTTGAGATATAATGAAAACATGTTAATTTTCTAGTATTTAATCACAAATTCTCTTAAAAATACTTTAAAATAAATAATTTGGAAAATGGAGATATAAACCCATATGTATTATGAAAGTGGTGGAGATTAATGGTTTTATGGAAAGATAAGATAAGAAGGAGGTGATAAATGGTGTATGATCAAGGAATAAAAGGTGTATTTATGCAGTCGAACATTCCCCCCAACTGAACTTGTTGCATGTCCTTATGCGACTGTGCATGAATTTTTCTTTAAAACTTGTGGCATCTTAGTTGTAGCTTTCATGATGATGATGATGTATAACAATAAATCATTTCATGCTGAATGATACATGAGTGGCAGCTAATTTTCTTATGGTTGGTTCTTGTGTGACAACCATCAATATGACAAATGTTGGTTCTTGTTTTAACAACATTTATTCATTTTTACTTATTTTCTTTCTGCAATTCATAATATTTGAAAACATGCATGTACTAGAAATGATAAGTCGTCAATGTATTTAGAAAGCCTTATTTTTCTTCATATTTGAATCATGCCAATACATATCAATGCTTTTAGAATCAAATGCAACATAGTTTAGTTTGGGAAAGACACGTTGGTTGATGGTAAAATG
>SNQJ01S0090910.1:11872-36423 GCA_010110895.2 Picea sitchensis | reverse complement strand
ACCTAAAACGTTCTCAAGAATGTTTATCGGTCAATTCTTCGTGTAGCATGGTGTAATGACCCTGCTTAAATAGATGTACATGATTATTAATTATAATTAATTTAATAATATAACTGTCCTAAAAGATTAGCTAAACCATAATCGTTTCTTAAAATAACATTAACTAATTAATTATTATTAATTAGTTATTCATGATTGTCAATGATTGATTTAAGTATTAATTAACTCATTAATTAATAAGGTAAATAAATAAAAGGAGGATAATAAATTATATTATTAAATTAATTTACGTACCCAATAAGGGATAACATATTAACTATAAGGGATAAGATATTAAATAAAGGGGATAAGGGGGAATTAACGGAAAAGGATAAGAAGGTAATAAATGAGTTAGGTAGGGAGTAAATGAGGTGGGGAAGTCGGTGAAGGGGGGATAAGGAAGGGAAGGAGGTGGACGGGAGGTCATTCTACGGGAGGTTGGGGATGGATTTTGGGAGCTTTGGGATTTGCAGAGAGAGGTGAAATTTTGGGAGTGGGATTGTATCAGTGCACTGGGGTTGCTGGGGGTTTTGGGCATGGGGGCCAGGATATCCATATGATATCCTGGAGCTAGGAAGTTACCTAGTTGGTAGGGAGGAACTAGGTTTTGGGCAGTGTGTTACAGTGCAGCAACGGTCAAGAAAGTAAAGGACAAACGAAGGGTTATTAGCATCAGGTTCAGGTATTTCAAATTATGCATTGTTTTAATCTCCTATAAAATTTTATTATAATTGATAAATTTGTAGGCGAATGTGTTAAATTATAGAAATTTCTTGAATTTTACTGTTATGTTGTAAATTAAATGGTTGTTTATTTAATTCGGCCATTACAATTATGATGAATATTTTTATATCATTTTATTGAAAATTGAGAGATTGATAATTATTTTGGAGTTAATTTCCTCAAACTTGTATAATATCATCAATTTAAAAACACAATGTTGAATTAAGTTATATATTTATACTTTATCTAGAAAGTGTGATATCAATCTAATTTGATTTTGTTAATTTTGGTTAATTAAGATTTGGAGATCTTGTAGTTCATCTTTTAATAGATTTTTTTATGAATTTAATTTTTTTTTTTTATAGGTGTCTATTACATATCTGCAGTTCAACTGTAGTCGCCAAAATAGTTCATTCGGTGAAAATTATTCAAGGCATGATGATTGGGCAACATCTATTTGGAAGATTCATATCAATTTCAGGAGAGGATACTCCATATTCCTTTATGAGAAAACGGTGATAAATATACTCAAACGGTTGAAAACCCACTTCCAAACTAGGTCTATTTAGTTAACCTCCAAATGATTTCCTCATAAATTAAAAAATTGGGAGAAATCATGATTGGAGTCTCATGGATTTTCTTAGATTGGAAACACACCAATCTTCAGGAGGCAATTTTGTAGATTCAATCCCATCCAAACAGTGAAGCACTTGAGGAAAGGATTTGAAACCCACTTCAAAAACAGTAAAATTTACTTAACACATAAAGTATTTTCTCATAAAGTGAATATATTTGGAGAAATAATGCTCTGAGTGAGTTGAATTATACTTCGGGTCAATTTCAAGACGCTAACTGCAAACTTACATTATGCGAAAACCAAGAGGAATCTTGAAAAATGGTTGAAAAAACACTTCATAAACATGTTCATTTACCTTATGATGAAAGGAATCACCAAGAAACTCATTTTTGGGGGAGAAATCGTATCAGAAAAGAGGTGGACTAGATTTGTTGTTATGCCAACTCACTGGAAGCAATTTTGTAGGTCAATGTTTGGGCGGTCAGTGAAGAATCTATTCAAAGCGTTTAAAACCCACTTCATAAACATTCTAATTTACCTTATCCTAAAAGTATTTGTGAAGAAATGAAACCGTCTGGAATATATCATTCATTTTTTGGGCAGGTTATGTCCATAATTAACATTGTGTGAATTATGTAGTTGATTTTGTTCATAATTATTTAGTTGATTGTTGTGAAAGTTTTGGATGACTCAAGGGGGATTCGACCTATAGAAAAAATGAATGTATAAAACTTTGTTTATTCATGTGTAATGGGGGTTCCATATCTAAAACTAGAGAGGAATATATGACAACTTTTTGAGCTAATAATAATAAGTTTTTATTTCATTACATTGTTGTATTTGATTTTACAGGCTTATTTATTTGATGATTTTTTTCATTTTAGTTTGAATTATGTTTCACTAGTGTATTAACAATTGATATGAGTACTATTTTTTATCTCATTTGTTTTATGTTGGTGATTGCTTTGTTTAAATCTATCTTTGCAGGGTTGTACATGATTTTAACCGAGATTGAATATGATTTCATGGAGATTAGTTTGTAGTGATTAATAATTATTTATTGATAATTTTCAAAATTGTCCTTATTTCTTTTATATTGGATTAAAATGAACTATTTCATTAGTTCAATATAAATCTCGCAATGAATTCATTTTACATGATTGTATTTGGGTATATACATGAGTTTTTTTATATCTGTTTATCAAAATTATTTCATTGTGTATTTGATTGAACAACCTGTTTATCCTTGAACTATTTTGATGATTTGTAGCTCCATCTTAACCCAAATTACAATTACATTCCTTCCCTCTTCTTATTAGATACAATTTCTCTTGATTAGGAGTAAGGCTATCCTTCTCCTGATTAAGATAGGTTTTCCTTTTTGTTAACTTGCATAATAGATTAAAGTTACATTTACATTTTATTCCATAAAGTATCATTTTGTAGGAGCAATATCCAATGTGGCGTAGTTGATCCCTTCTGTTAGCGTTATGGTTGATTTATTGCAAGCATGTTGCAAGAGAGTAATCCCTTTCCTTATTTATATTGATGAAAGTGGGTAAAACAATATACATTAGCAGATAGAAGGTTGTGTGTGTGTGTGTGTGTGTGTGTGTGTGTGTGTGTGTGTGATTAATAGTCCTCATTAGATTAGCATTAGATTAGGCTAGTCTTAGGACAGGGGTAAATGGAGACCCATAGAACTAGTCATAATCACCATTCCAAATGAACAAGGGACTAATTGGGACCCTAACCAGGTGATCTCCTTATAATTTTGAACATGGTCATTTTTGGCCCTCAACACATTGATACTGTCATGGCCACTTTCTCATCAACCTGTAATCAACTTGTCATCCAACCTATCATTTTCATTGCCACATCAACCTACTACTAATGATCAACTGATCATCCAACCTGTCATTGTCCCTATCAGTGCCTTCTTCACTGTTTATGTCACTGATACACCATCATCAACCATCTATAACTAGATCCACTCACATGGATACCAAAACCATCACCATACCATGTACGTCAACCATGTACCAGAACCTGTACCATACCATGTACATCAACCATGTACCAAAACATGTACCATACCATGCACCACAACCTGTACCATAAATATGTCTCACACCATGTACATACGATGTGCCTCAAGCATGTGCCAATGTATCAACAAGATACCAAAGACATGCCTCAACCATGCAACATAACATCACCAACATGTAACTCTCAAAACTTGCATATAGATATACCTATAAAATTTTAGATGACCTAGTGCACTATCTTATAGAATTGTAGAACTTCCTCAGCCTCAACAACATCAAACTCGGTCCACTTGGAAAATGGGTGCACATAGAAACCCCAACATCACTTCTCAACTCTGCATACAAATGTACTCAAAATTGTACCTCAAATATGCAAACTTATAAGATGCACCACGAGCTCAATTTTCCATTTTTTATTCTGAAATTTCTATCTGTGGTAGCATTCTATGTATTTTCGAACTTATGAAAAATTGACAGTCTACAAAGTCCCAAGACAAAATTTATAATAGAAATTCCAGGATGACTTGTTTGAACCATATTTCAGGACCATTCAAGAACGTTGACTTCCACATAGAATATATACTAAATTATTGCAAGCCAATGTTTGAAATTTTAACCATAGATACCATGGGATAGTAAATCCATATATTAGAAATTTTAGGGCCTGAAACTTATTAGAACATAAGTTATAGTGAAAATGCAAAACCTTCTTGAATTCTAGGATATCCTAGAGAGATAACTTGTACATCATACCACACACTCAATATTTGATATCTAATTGTGAAGATCACACACAATCTAACACATAATTTACTATTTCTATTTAAATCGGTTTCACATAATTTTGATCGTATATGAATAAGTTATGAATATTTTACTTGGAACACTTGTTTAAGAATAGTTTCAAGACTAGTCAAAAACCCTATATTCCACAGAGTGTATATCCAAAATTACAATGTGTAACATCCCCCTCTTGCGCACACTCAGTGGACTTATTCTTTGAGTACACCTATGTGCAACTGATCTAGTTCATTATATGATTATTTGTTTTGATTATGATTAGGAGATGTTGTGGATCTATTGATATGTTATTTTTTCTATATTTAAATCGACAGATGCTATTGACTAGGCTCTCCTGAGTGTGCAAGACTCTAGATGTTAGAGGATTTCGATGGAATCAATGGATCTCCTTAGACTCTGGATCAAGTCAGGGAGTGGACTGTTATGGTTTGAATGTTTTTGATATTACAGATGTGATGCATGACTAAATAAATGATGTTGATTGTTATAGCTGACATGTTTCGTTGATGGATGTAGGATGATGATAGCTTGTCAACCAGACTCACATTTGGAGTAAAGGGGTCATGCATGACAACTAGAGACATTGAGGGAGAGGTATGGTAAAAGCCCTGTTGCAGCCTACTAGCACTCACACCATGGCTCGAACTGCAAGTTAACGATTACCTAGTTTGAGAGATCCATGATGTCATGAGGGTATAATGTGACAGTCGCTCATAATGATTCTAAGGGGTGCACAATAAGGAAGGGTCCTTATTCCTTAGAGGCCCTTAGTCTCCCACAAGATAACCTGGAAGAGTATTGACTCTAGGGGTTTTACATCTACCAAATTTAGTCAAGAGGTGAGTGGCACACTTGGAGCACGTAGTTCATCTTGAAGGGAATGTCATGCAAATAAAATAGAAAGATGTGAGAGGCATCGTTGGAGCATGTAGTGCATCCTGAAGGGAACGTCATGATTTCAACTATGGTAATTTAATAAACACAGTTCCTAGAAAACTATGCCTCCTTAGGACCCATTCGGCCTTAAAATGAATGATGGTATGAGTAAAGTTTAATAACAAATGTTTTCCTTAAGAACTGTCGCCAACCTAGTGAATTTAAAACCTAGGTATAAGTACAACCTTTTAACAAAAAAACCTAAATAGACATGTAACAAGAAGGGGGTAAGAAAAATTCAAACATTAATTATTAAAGTAAAAAAAAAAATGGACGATTAAATTATTAAAAAGATAAATTGTTGTTTTTATTTAAACTTGCTAAATCTAAAGTAAGCAAAAAAGGGGAAACTTAAGAAAAAGGGAAATTCTAACTTAGTAGGGAATCTAGCCTTTGGAACCTTCTATTTGTGAACTCAAGTAGGCTTAAAGTAAGGCGTAAGTCATTTAATAAATGTAAGGAAATAAAGGGAGACCGAAGAGATTTTGTAGGAATGATTTTAGGTGGGTGAGGGAAATAGGAAAATTTAATTAATAAATAAATTGATTTATGGTGCAACTAAAGCATTGGGTGACATGTGTACGGGGGAGGTTTGTCCTAATTAAATTAATAAAAATAATCTAATGAGGGTTTGGGAAACTAATCACTAAGGAAACTCTATAAAAAAGATGGCAGAGGAGCAGTATGGATCAGGTTTGGTATGCGTAAGGTTACGCTGCAGAAATTTATCTTAACTGAACTTTTCTTGTGGGACTTGGGCATACCCAAATTGGACAACGAGTGGTAGAAAAACCTTGTGAGGCAAGCTGAAAAGATATAATTATCTGGTATTGTGTGTGTGGCCCATTTGTGGCTTGGGCGGCTAAGGGGGAGGAAGAGTACCCCTAGAATTGGTTGGGAGGTACTGGTGAGGTCTCAACAGTTGGAAAGCCAAAGAAGGATGGGGCGCGAGCACAAGACAACAATAGTGGAACCTTTGCCTTCGTTGAAGGTACACACATCTAAATTTCGCAAATTTATTTAGTTGATTTCTTGCTGATTTACATCTAGATGGTATGAAATTCTGGTTTCTCGCTCTGTGGTCCGTTTTTGTGTATGGTTTTGTGATTCTCCCAAGAGAGACTTCATCCTTCTACAGTTTATGGTCTCTATTGCTTGAGGAGCATCCCTTTGTTTTATTTATCTGTAGTCTAAATCCAGTAGCGCATAAACCTTTATCCATTTCATTTCTGTCTACCTTCTTCCCCTTATTTTGTAGTGTTGTGATAGGTGCGCCTGTTAGATTATTGGTTGTTCTACCTGTCTCTTGTGGTTTTAAATTTTCCCGAGATCTTATTTACTATTGTGCAACCCTTGGTTCCTTATAAGTTTTAATTGATTTTAAATTTTATTTTTTTGAATGCATCAAGATGCCCACTACGAACTTCTTTGCCCATGGCCTCCTAGACTCTCCCTTGGAGCCTTGTGTTGGGTGGTTGTCTGGATACATTGGACACCGGAAGGATGATTCTTGTCTTGGATGATTTTATAGAATTAAGAGTGATTGAGCACCAAACAAAAACTTCTACCTGGGATTTTTTTAATCCCTTTTTAAGTGTTGCGATTAAAAGTGGGATTGGGTATCGTTTCCATACCTGGAAGCATTATGTGTTTTTTTCATATATCCTTGAATTAGGATTAAAGGTTGGGTTGTGCTTCATTACCTGGAAGCATTATGTTTTTATCATCTATGTATTGTGATTTAAAATTTGGGATTGTGTATTGTTTTTCCCTGGATTTACTGCCTCGAATTTCGTGGCAAGTACATTAGCAACGGACGAGTGAAGGGGATTTAAATTCGGGACTATGTATTTTTTTACCTGGAATCATTGCCTCGACTTTTCGTGTCCTATACCTTAGCATTGGATTGCGTTAATGGGGGTTTTAAATCTTGAATATGTCTTGTTGTTTTGTGCAATGTTTTACTGGACTTGTCCTCGCAAGTGGAGACATGTTGTTCCCTACATCCTTGTTTTTGTCTCAGTGATTTGGTCGTTGCCTTCATTGTCATTCCACTTTGAATTGGAAAACTTTGATTGTGATTTATTACCCCAGGGCAGTAGTGATTTTGGAAGTAATGATAATTACTGTAATTGACGTGGTGGATAGAGAATGTAAGGGCCGTAGTTTTTTGGCAGTGAATGTATGTCAGGTGACTTAATCACTTTCCCAGTTTTATTGTTCTGAAATTGAGTTTTATTCCCAGTTTTTTTTATTTTGGATTATCACAGTTTTTAAGCTATATTGCCTTATAGTAGTTAACTAAATCGGGATTAGATTTTGCTTAAGGACTGGCGGAATGGAAACAATGTGGGAATCTCTGTTAATTGATTTTCATATTTGATTGTTAAAAAAATTCAACGTGAGAACGGGCGAATTTATAATCGTGCCATATAATGACAGTGTAATTTATTGCTAATAACAACGCAAGGCAAATTTATAGAAACACCACATAATGGTAGTGTAATTTATAATTGTTTTGTTGATTGTTTAGAAGAGCTTCATACAGTAGGAACAAGTGAATGCCAGTACAAATTACAACTGGCCTTTAATATTAGATGGTTTCAGAACAACGCATCAGTTTATGAACACATAGAAGGAATATATATTATAAGCTAATATAATAGTTTTTTAATGGTTTATAAAGGGCCCCAAGTCGAAGAACATGGGAATGGAAGTGAAGATTGTAGTTGCCTTTAATAGATTTTCTGTTGTTTTTATAAATTGCACTAAGAAAGTTAAGCCTTGTTATATTTTAAGAAAAGCACTGATATATTTTATATTTTAGGAAAAGCATGGTTAAATGTTTTCTAAATAAAGAAAAGCATAGTTATATTTTAAGTTAAGTAGTGTGACATTTTAAGGAAGGCATTGTTATATGTATATGAGCATTTTTTTCAATAACAATAATTAAAATACTTTATTTAAGTTGATAAAACCAATTTGTTTCTCTTTTCATAATGTGGTTATTGATTTTATAAACTTAATCTACATTTGGTCTTATACTTATTTATTCGCATATATACTAAATTTGTTTTTCCTATTTGATATAAAGGTAATAGGCCCTCAATGTTTATAATTATTTCGATGTCTGACTCAAAAAATTTCTATAATGAAAAAGGGAGATAAAAGTTGGGCTAAAGTTTTGCAAAATATAAAGTTCTTCATTTTTAACACATTCTCCTTTCACTTGTAATTTTAGAACGTTATCTTTCAATTTACAAGAAATTATGTTTTTTTTATAGTTCTTTTCTTTTCCATATCTAGAATTCTTCAATTCGATATTAGTTTTGTAATATGTAAAAGTATTTACTAAAAACCTTGTTATAATGTGAAGAAAATTTTAATGAAATAATAATAAAAAAGCATATAGAAGTAGACTATGATTTTGCAAACTACAAGGTTCTTCACTTTTAACACATTCTCTTTTTATTTACAACTTTAAAACACCATATTTCAGTAATAATGTATGTCAGTGCTAGTGGAATTCAGGCATGTTGGATTTTATGTTGGGTTGAAGGTTTATAATTATTTTGTTTGCGCATGGTTCCCTGGCGCCTCTATTGCAATGTGGCGACATGATACCTTATGATTGAGTCATTGCACATGTTGATCGATAAGTGCATATACAAACTAGCTTAGGATCATGCACCTCTCTATGTGGATGATGTTGTTTTTGTAAGTAAGGTTGTACTCATTTTGTAACGTAAATGTCATTATCTACCCCTCGATGGGAAGGTTCTAGCTACTTGTGTCGCTATAACTGTTATGTTTGGATTGATTGATGTTGCTTTAGCTTAGTAGGTGTGGTCTTGCTTGTGTGGGGCATGATGTAGACACCTCCTTGTTCCTTAGAACAGTCGCCATCCTTGAGACCTTAAATGGTCAAAATTGATGAGAACCTGGGCTTGAGCGTTGCTTATGTGTCCTGGAGGTCCTAACCTTGCAGGGTAGGATGGGAGGGTAGTCATTTTTATTCTTTGTCTGATTGAATGTCATGTGTTGCTTCTCGTTGCATGATGTGCTAGTATGATAGGTCGTTATGCTTATTGATGTGCAATTTGCATGTGTTGTGTCTATCGTCGTGTTGCGATGTTTGAATGTATTGTCACTATTACTTCCTACAAAAAAAAAAAAAATTGTACTTGTTATGTGAGGCTTGTGGTCATAACAACGGGGTTCGCTACATATGGTATCAGAGTCGGTTCGACTCATGAATAGGGATCACTACGGCTTCCAGTGATTAGATATTTGATTATAAAATGTTGCTAACTAGATTGATTTGTATTTCATGCAGGTAATCATGGTTAGAGGACATCGCGGAGACAGACGACAGGGTGCTAGGGGAGGAGGCATGACACCCCCAATAAAATCCATGCTCGAGGGGTCTAACTCCCAGGGAGACTAAAAGGTTGTCAGGTAGGAATAGATAGTTGTGGGCGATGTGGTTGGGCTGATGAGGTCCTTTCATAGGATATTTGAGGCATTGATCAGTTGTTTGAATAAAGATGAGGCTAGGGCATTGTCACCTCTTGAGGGTACACTGCGCACCCTGATCAATACTTGTCGCATTCATCGTGAACTTGAGAAGGTTAAGGTTCCCAATTTCTTTGGTTCTTCGTATGGTTCCACCACCGAGGCATGGTTGGAGAATATGGAAACAATATTTTCACTTCGCGACTATACCTCCAACATGACGGTCCGCATGGTAGTATTTAAACTGAAAGGGAGCACTCTTCTATGGTGGAAGATACTCATGCTGCAATTGAACATGGAAATAAAAGATGTGTCATGGGAACTTTTCGAAGAACGGTTCTGGGAGAAGTATCTGTCTGAGGAATTCATTGAGTGTCATCTCAACGCATTCAACACCTCATGACAGGGTGCTCGTATGGTGCCCGAGTATGAGGACCATTTTATGGAGCTACTTCGGTATGCTTTGCACCTGAATACTGAGAAAATTGAGGTCAACAAGTTCGTGTTTGGACTTAATGTTAGCATTTGTGCAAAGGTGAGGATTTTGATGCCTCAAACCTTGAATGATGTTGTCTAGAAGTCCCTCATAGCAGAGGAGGATATTACCACCGGGGGTCAAAGAAGGACTCCAATGTGACCAGCGGGAGATGCGTCATTTAGTGTGCGGAACATCAAACACCAACTAGACATTCTGACGCAAACCCCCTACCCTCAGGTCGACATCCGCTCAAAATCGATTTCCTCCAAAAATTAAGCTAGCCCAGCTCAATGATTCCTCACGGGAATTCTGCTAACGATCCATAGGTCCTTCAGTAGCCCCACCTGTGAAAACATGCACAAGGTGCGAGCTTCACCTCCTCCAAGTGTCCACGGTACTATGAACAAGGCCTACACCCAAAGGTGCTAATCGTGAGTCATATTTTTGCTTACTCGGATGCAAGGAGACCCTACGCTAATAAAAAAAGGTGCTACCAGCTTTCAGCAGTCTGAACTCCTACCTGCGAGTTCTCCGCTCCTTTCCCTTTGAAATGTCAAACCCTGAAATGTGATATAGGTCAATGGGGTATTGACTCCTTCCAAGGTGACAAGCACACGCCACCTGTCACCTCTTCCTGGGCGCTGTGGTTATGCCACCTGTCATCCATGTGGCCCCTACATCTAGGATGTGCCACCTGTCTGCTCGATCCGTCAGCTTTGAGGACTTAAGAGAAAAACGAACTGTCATTCCCTTCCCTCTACAAACCCCGAACTCTGAAATCTTTCCTTTGATGATATTGATGATTGTATGCCTCCCTTGATCTGACGGCCCATGGCATATCAAGATTTCACAAATCGGTGATCCAAGATGCTTGACCCCAAACCTCTTGTCACTCTATTCCCCAAACTCTGATACATGAGTTCGCATGTGAGATCAATGGCCCACATTGATCCGAATCTAACGATCCCTATCCCTCTAGAGATTAAGGGTGTTGAAAAGACACTCAGTCTTAATCTCTTCGTTGTTCTAAGAGATCCAATGGCCCATAGGATTTCAACACTTCCTCCTGAAGCATCTCCACCGTCCTCTTCAGCTCCTCTCCTGTGGAACCTCCCAGAGGTTAAACTCTGTGCACCTTCCTCCGGATCCGATGGTTATTGGTCCTTTACACTAGATCTAATGGCCTAGATTTGTTTCTCCCTTGTGCGCTTTCCTGCATGCGTTTGGACGTAGACTTCGACAACCTAGATCTCGCCTCTCCAGCTGATCCAATTGCATATGTTCTCTACCTTGAGCATGTTCTTCTCCTTCCTCTTAAAATATTTATTTATCCAAAAGGCCTCGGCCTTTGTCTTTGCTACGAAGCCTGTAACCTTGGCTTTTGCCTGTATTTTAAGAGACGTTCCTCCTCCTGAAATTTATTACTCTAAACCTCAAAGGTTTCCTTCATTCTCTACAATCTCTTGCATGACTCTTGCACGAAATTCTTCTATCTCCTCTGAGTTTATCTGTGGCTCTCACCTCAAAGTGTCTCTGTCCCTTTCTCTCCTTGAAGGGATATAAGCCCCCTCTAGCAACTACCTTCTCAAGCACGCTTTGCTGAGCCTACAGGGTGTTCAGTAACCCTATGACTGTCTCCTCCTATGACACTTCTCCTTCTTCTCGAAACTCGAAAGAGTTCCTTCTGTGCACACTTGCACCAAGTCAATGCCCACCTGGAAGAGTTCTCCAGAATCTTCAGTGACTCTGTCTTATCACTGAACTTGAAATAGAGTTCTCCTCAATGCACTCTGTGCATTTTCTCAATGCCCTCTTGGAAAATCCTTTACAGAATTCTCAACAATTCTGCTTCTCCTCTCTGTGCTCTCCTCTGCACAGTTCTTCCTTCAGGGTGTTCAACAACCCTGAGGATTCTTCTTGAGTCAATGACTTCACCTGGTGCACCCTCCTGGCATGTCTTTGGCTGAAATTCCGCAGAATTCAGAAGTGCACTCCGGCACTGGTTTTCAGAGACCGCAGTACTTTGTCATGCACTCTGGCATGAAACCACAAAGAATCCAAACCTGAAATAAAAGAACTCTCAGATAGGAAAATCTATCTATCTCTACAAATGCACATCTAACATACATCTACAGCATATCATCAAGACATAAAGACATTCATTCATGAACTCACCAACACGTGAACAACAACATGCAGGAAAAACTACTTTGTTTGTTGTCGAGTGAATTATATGATAGTAATTGCGACATAAATTATCAATCCGAAGTCATAATCTTATGAGATGTATGCAAAGTATATGTAGGGTAAGAGGATTTCTAATCTATGCTAATGATTGAAAAGAAACATGTTAAACTACTGTCATTGAATCTAAATCTAAGAAAGCACAAAATATGCAACTAATCTATGAAAGGAAACTATCATAATGCTACATAAACTTGAGNAATTGCTCATAGATATTTCCTTTGTAGCTAAAATATGTTGACTTAAGGCATATCTTAAAAAATTTAGCAGTTTTGATGTCTGTTATGTCTTATAGGACATTAATGGCATGGTCTACTAGGACCTTTGTGTAGTGAGACACAATTTCAAAGATTACTAGAATTTCATCATTTTTTGCATTTTGAATTTTGATACATTTTACAAAGGATGATGATTCCTTTAAAAAGAGTTTGTAAGGGAGGATAATGAGTAACTTAACACGACATTTTTACAGAGAGTAAGTCAGTTATCGTATCATGTTTATAGATGGTAATAAGGGGAAACCATATTTATGAATATTGGGTGCACCATATATCCAAAAGGCATGATAACATTCTTTGGAGTGACCTTCTTATTAATTGAGCCATCAAGGGATGAATACTTGATCAGTGTGGATTCTACACACATTAGTTGTTCCCAAGGTATTTATTGATTCCTATATAACTTCTACATGTGAGGTGTTCCATCAGTTTTTTATGGTAATATACTTCATCCATTATGATAGTAGTGTTTACCAAATGTAGATTTTAATCTTGTACAATTATTTACTGCAAACAAATTTTCAGTAAAATAATAGAAAATATACAATGACAAATACACACATTACACAGATATTTTCCCCTGGAAAGCCAAACCGAGAAAATCAACATATTCTATATTCATTCATTTTGATACATTGTTTACAATACAATATACATATAGGAGCCAGTGGAATCCAAAACCATAACCCAATGAACTAGATTAGTCAACAAACCTAATTCTTTAACCAAAAATAAAAAACCATCGGCAAAAACCGTGTGCCGAAAAACCTCCCAACAATGGACACGAAAATCAAGGTGACACAAAAAATGAGGAAAAAAATGTGATACGTTTCTCGAGGAAAAAAATTCTCGAGGGCGTTTCCCCCGAACCCCTGAAGGGGGGGGGGGGATGACGACCTCTCCCGCACACCCGACGCAACATAAAAAACACTAGAGTTAGTCGTGAAAATAATATGATTCATACCCAACATTTTCCCACTTGTTTTCTTTGCATACAGGGGGTTACAGGGTTACAGAGTCAACAATCTAGGGAAGCAATGCCCATGGATCCTCTACACCAAGAGAAATTCTCAGTGCTCACATATTTTGTTAATGAATCTGCAACATTCTTCAAAGTGTCTACCTTCATCAACAACAATTTATTTTCTTCAACCATGTCTCTCACAAAGTGATATTGAATATCAATATGCTTTGTCTTTGAATGATAAGCCAGGTTCTTTGCCAGAAAAATTGCACTCTGATCATCAGAATCTATCCTTACAACTTGTTGCACCAACCCAATACCTGAACACAATATTTGTAACCATATTGTTTCCTTACTTGCATGAGTGGTTTCCATGTGTTCAACTTCTATAGTTGAAAGTGCCACTACAACCTGTCTTTTTCTCATCCAATTGATTGCTCCTCCAAACAGGTTAAACACATACCCACTTGTAGATCTCCTACGATACATATCTTCAGTCTAGTCTGCATCCACAAAGCATGTATGTCTAACACTCTGTCCAATCCTGGTCTTCCTTGGTAGCACAATCCATAGCTAGCAGTGCCATGCAAATACTTGAAAACCCTTTTTACTGTTGGCCAATGCTCCTTCCCTGGTTTTGACACATACCTGCTCAAAACTCCCACTGCATGTGCAATGTATGATCTAGTACAGACCATTGCATACATCAAACTACCAACTACACTCACATATGGAACACAAGAGATGTCCTCCTCCTCTTCCCCTGTCTTGGGACACTGATCTGTAAATAAATTTACACCAACAAGAATAAGGACCTTGACCAGTTTAAATTCCTACATTTTACACCTCTGTAATATTGTCTCGACATATTTTCTCTGATTTAACTAGAGTTTCCTCTTTTTCTGATCTCTTTTAATTTCCATGCCCAGAATGAAATTTGCAGCACCGAGATCCTTCATGTCAAATGATCACCGATTAATTTAAAATACACACAGTGATCCTCTTTGCTTCTTGTGAAGCCAAGTCCCATCATATAAGTATCAAACTTTTGATACCACATCCTTGGTGATTGTTTTAAACCATACATGGAAAATTTTCAACTTGCATACCATCTCCTTCTTTTCCTTCACAACAAAACCTTTTGGCTGCTTCATATAGATTTCTTCTTCTAGATCCCCATGTAGGAATGATGTCTTCACATCCATTTGTTCTACTTCAAAATAAAACGCAACAAAAACATATAGCATAAATATAATAGAAGTTAACTTGGCAACAAGAGAAAAAATCTCACCAAAATCAATTCCCTCAACCTAGGAATAACCCTTTTCTACTAACAAAGTTTGTATTTCTCCACTTTGCCTTCTGCATTTAGCTTCTTTTTAAGTAACCATTTGTTGTCAATGGTCTTTCTTCCAGTCGAAAACTCCACTAGATCCCAAGTCTCATTCTTATCCAAGGCTTCCATTTCTTCATCCATGGTCTTTTTCCAGAGTTTTCCATCCTTTGAATCTACTTCCTTCGTAACAGTTCTAGGATCATCATCAGTAATAGACAAAGAAAAATTTGAATGGAAATCAAATGGAGTATACCTTTCTGTTTTCCTTCTTTCCCGAACCGATCTCCTCAATACTGGAGTATAAGAATCTTATTCTTCTGATTCATGTTCTTCTATAGAGTCCGATTCATCGTCCTTTAAATAAAACTCTATATTCTCTGGTTCTTCCTTACTTGGTAGGACATCATGTTTGAAAACATATTTTATTTCTTTAAATACCACATCTCGGATATACATAACCTTCTTAATTTATGGGTTCCAAAACTTATAAACTTTAAGACCATCTTTATACCCAATAAAGATACACTTTTCATCCTTGTTATCTAGCTTACTCTTGTTTTCCTTTGGAACATGAACATAGGCCTCACATCCAAATACCTTGATATGTGTGAGGGAAGGTTTCTTATGATCCCATACCTCTTGTGGAGTCTTTTCATCCAGTTCTTATGAGGGTGATCCATTGACCAGGTAACATGCAATACCCACTACCTATGCCCATAATTCTTTCCCTAACCCAGCACCACTGAGCATGCACCTTGATTTTTCCATCAACATCATGTTCATCCTTTATGTAACTTCATTTTTTTGAGGTATGTATGGAGTAGTATTCTTCCTTTATATACCACACTTCTTACAAAATTATTCAAATTCCTTCTCGCATAACACTCCACCATTATCTATACTCAACACCTTAATTCTTTTCTCTGTTTGATTCTCAACAAGATCCTTAAACTATTTAAACCTGTCAAATACTTCATATTTCTTCATGAGGAAATATGTCCAAGTATTCCTCGAGAATTCATCTATAAATGAGACATAGTACACATATTTTCCCAATGATGGAATTGACATAGGTCCAAACACATCACTGTGAACTAGCTGTAAAATTTCTTTTTCCCTTGTTGCACTAGAGGGGAATCTTACCCGATTTTGCTTCCCATATACATAATGTTGATAGAAATCAAAATTTAGAGAGCATTTAGACATACCTTGAACCATAACTTTACTGTGTAGTAGTCGAAGACCCTTCTCTCCTATATTCCCAAATCTTTGATGCCACAACATAACCTTTTCTCGAGAGACTGTAGGAGTTTTTTCTTCTTCAACTCCAATATCAGGAACAATGGAACTATTACACCCATCATTAATAGTGCTTCCTTGCAGCTTATACAAATTTCCAAACAAAAATCCCTTCAACAACACCATTTCTCCTCGAACCATCATGTATGGAGTAGTCTTCTACCTTGCTATACCACTCTTCTTACATAATTCTTCAAATTCATTCTTGCAAAACTCTCCACCATTATCTATCCTCAACACCTTAATTATTTTCTTTGTTTGATTCTCAACAAGAGCCTTAAACTCTTTAAACCTATCAAAGACTTCAGATTTCTTCCTGAGGAAATATATCCAAGTATTCCTTGAGAAGTCATCTATAAATGAGACATAGTACACAGATTTTCCCAATGATGGAACCGACATAGGTCCAAACACACTGTGAACTAGCTGTAAAACTTCTTCTGCCTTCATTGCACCAGAGGGGAATCTTACCCGATTTTGCTTCCCATATACATAATGTTGACATAAATGAAATCCATAGAGTAGTTAGACATACATTCAAACATAACTTTATCGTGTAGTAGTCGAAGACCCTTCTCTCCTATATGCCCCAGTATTTGATGCCACAGCATAACCTTTTCTCGAGAGACTGTAGGATTTTTTTCTTCTTCAACTCCAATATCGGGAACAATGAAACTATTACACCCATCACTAATATTTCTTTCTTGCAGCTTATACAGAGTTCCAAACCAAACTCCCTTCAGCGACACCATTTCTCCTCGAACCATCTTGCAGGTTTCCTTTTCAAATATTGTTTTTACCCCTGCATTGTCCATTTTTCTTATAGAAATCAAATTTTTGGCCAATCTTGGGATGTGCAGAACACCAAGTAGTGTTTTAATCCTTCCATCTATGAGCATCAACGTAAATTTGTCACGTCCTATGATTCTATTTGTCAAGTCATCACCGAGGAAAACATTACCTCCATCATACCTTTCATATTCAAAGAACCACTCCCTTTGGGGAGTCATTTGAAAGGATGCACCTGATTCAAACAACCATGCCTCATGATATGCATGTGTGCTTGAAGAATCCAAGTACACATCCCCTCCTTCTTCCTTAGAGGTCTTTTCTTCTATAGAAGGAGTTTCTTCAGATCCCTTCTTTTTCTCAACTTTGGATCAACATTGTTTCTTGCATTTCCCTTCTTTTCCACATCTCCAACATACATTTACAAAATTTTCAAGAGATTTAGATCTACCCTAACACTTATATCTCCCACTTGAGGACTTAGATCTATTTCTTTCCTGGGAGCGTCCTCTTGCAAATAATGCATCTGTACTCTTTCGTTCCATGTTTTTCTTTCTCATCTCCTCTGACAACAAGGATGAGACCACTTCATCAAACTTCAAGGTAGTTGTATTACTACTTATGGACACAAGCATACTATCCCATGAGTCTGGTAAAGAGCACAGTAAACCGATACACTTATCTTCATCTGAAATTTTAATCTCAAAAGATACTAACTAACTTACGACAGAACTGAAGGTGTTCAAATGCTCTGCCACTGAGTCTCCATCTCTCATCCTCAACTTATACAACTTCTTTCTCAAAAATAATTTATTTACTAGAGACTTAGACTGATATAACTTCCCCAACTTATCTCGTAAATCCTTGGCTATAGATTCCTCTGACACATTCAGTAATACTGAATCTGAGAGACACAATCAGATTGTTCTCTTCGCCTTCCGATCCAAATTTTTCCAGTCATCTATTGAAGTTCTTGTAGGTGCAGTACCTAGATCCACCGCAATCCATTGATCTTTTTCCACCAACATATCTTCCATCTTGAGCTTCCACAACTCAAAACCTTTCCCATTAAACTTATCGATCTCCATTTTCGAACTTCTTGCCATTTCTCTTCACCTGAAGAATCAATATCACAGATGTTCCACTGTAACAA
The DNA here is from genome assembly GCA_010110895.2 of Picea sitchensis. Taxonomy (NCBI): domain Eukaryota; kingdom Viridiplantae; phylum Streptophyta; class Pinopsida; order Pinales; family Pinaceae; genus Picea; species Picea sitchensis. The sequence continues at coordinate 18,243 of SNQJ01S0090910.1, read as the reverse complement.
GGCTTATCATAGTCCCGAGCCAAACCCTTGACCACAAAGGCGTCCCCCTAAATCCAACAAAGCTCTGACACCAAATGAAGATTTTAACCTTGTATAATTATTTACTTCAAACATATTTTCAGTAAAAGAATGGAAAAGATACAATGGAAAATGCACACATTACACAGATATTTTTCCCCTGGAAACCCAAACTGGGAAAACCAACATATTATGTATTCATTAATTGTGATACATTGTTTACAATACAATATACATATAGGATCTAGTGACATCCAAAACCCTAATCCAATGACCTGGATTAGTCAACAACCCTAATTCCTTAACCAAAAATAGAAAACCATCGACAAAAACCATGTGCCGAAAAACCACCCAACAATGGACACGAAAAATGAGGCAAAAAATGCTACATGTTTCCCGACATCCCCCTGCAACCCCCAAAGGGGGGGCCTAGCGCCCCCCCTCAAACCCCCCTGCGCCTGACACAACGTAGCAGACATTGGAGCTAGTTGTGCAAAGAATATAACACATACACAACATTCCCATAGTTATCCTTGAGTACCTTCATGTATTTATTATTTCTCACATCCCATAGAGATTTCTCTCATCCTTAGACAAGTTTATTTTTGGTGTTTTAGAGGATCTTAGCACTACCATACATCCCTAGCTAATAACTTCAACATTTTCTATTTTTTTGGATATGAGGGAAGATTCAATGTTGAAAAAAAACTCTTACACAATTATCTTGTTTGGGACTACCATAGAAATTAACTCTTTCTCTAAATAATTGCATGCTAGTATGTCCAAAGTGACCTTTGATAAATTCACCATGGCTCTCTACTTATTCTATGGAAATCTCACTGATCTACTACAATTCTTCTTTTGTTTTAGAAGTTCAAGTAGTACCTAGCACCTAATTCAAAGGAATTTCATGTTATACAATGCAACCCCTAACCTCAAAACTTGCATCACAAAGAATCCTTTAAAAAAATATAAAAGAAACAATCATTTATCACTGACAACAATCTCCAAGGATAAGAGAATATGAAGTGGAGGAATCTAAACCGCTGCTGGTGAATCATGGAAAAGAGGAACTATGGAAGTGGAACTGTGGTACTCTCATATGGCTAGAAAAATATTGCTGCAACTGCTGATGGAGTCATGGAAAAGTGTATAGTCGTCACCCGCTGCTAAACCTGATGGTACAATTCTAGTCATGCGAATGAATGTGTCGATGTCAATCATGAAGAGAAGTCATTGGATTACCGACCATTGATGAATGTCGTTAACCAATGCAAGGCAAAATCACCATTGATTTTAATGAGTGCCAAGGTACCCGAGTACATCCTGCAAAGTGCAAATGAATGAGCTGATGTCGAGCCACTTGCAAGATTTGACGATCAAGGGAAAATAATGTATTCCCATTATTCTCATCGAGAGAACTTGCCATTAAGGCATGAAATCCTCTAGGTACTCAAATGGACTCTAGTCTATATCCCAGATAAGGTACTGAGGTCGATGGGGCAAGACTTGTTGAAAGGTGGTCCTTAGGGAATCCCACATCAGTCAACGCGAGTTTTTACAAAATGATTGGTAGGACTATAGATGAAAAGATCTCGGTAGCAACAGTATGTATGAAAAATAAATCAGGGTAATGTAGTCATCAAAAGGGAACTGGATAATTTTAATGACAAGGAAAACTGGAATGAAAAAGATAAAGAGATGTATGCGACTCAGAAAGATAGGCGTGTGTGAAGTCATGAAGGATAAGGCGATGGAAAGTGGACTTCACAACATGGATGACGAATAATATTGGAAGGAGAAAGGTAAGTGATCATGTCATGGCGTAATTGGTTTTCTGAAAGATGGCAGTGCAGCGACAAACATCATGACATGTGCGATGAAAAATTTAGCTCCTTCAAGCTTTTCACAACCATGCTTTTCTGAAGAGTTTTGCGATTCTTGGAAATCACTTTGTCATGAGATGTGACCCGCTGTGAACCTGAAAAATATTAGTACCAATTCCTGCACGAAAACTCATGAGAAGTTTGAAAAACATAATCATGGAGAAAGAAGTACGAATGCGGCAAAAGAAAAGAAATAAAATGCGTTCTTATACCTGTCATTGCACGCTTATTAAAGTGTTGATTGTTGTTTGAAGTGATTCAAGAAAAACAAATTATCGTTAAGAATATTATTTGTAGGAATTAGAGAATGTCCATTTGTAATATTTTGATTTTTATAATTTTTATGTATTTTGTAATGTTTTGATTTTTCTAATTTTGATTTTTATAATGTTTTTTTGTTGTTGTGGTTTTATAATTTTTATGGTTTTTGTTTTATTCTGATAATACACACCAAAAGAAAATGCAAAAGATTAAAAAAACAAAACACTCGAAATTAAAGTTGGATCTGCATTCCTTGACATTCTTTGAAAAACGTTTTAATAACAATACTGTCGCAGCATTATCAAATCTTCAGTTGCATGTTGATCCATGTCACTAAAGTTGTGAAAGTTTAAATATGCTTCTTAGATCCACTGTCAAATTTATTCAAGCAATTGGAAGTTGGGTCAGAGTATGATTCTCGTCGTTTTCCTGTATTAATCTCAATTGTTTTTTTGCAAGATCAGACCTGTACATCGTCAGATATAATTCAATGTTCAAAGCATTCAATTCTATCATTCCTAAGCATAGAGTAACAACAATCAAGCAAACGATTCTAACATCAAAAACATTAGTTTAATGAAGCATTGTGTCTAATAGAGAAATTCAGTGAGCATAAAAAAGAAGAATCAACTTTTTGCATAAAATCCAACATAAGCACAAGAATCGACATAAAGATGATGGAGAAATCTTTGTGAAGCTTCTATAGCTAGCTTCTTTACCGTAAAAGAAGATTCCACCGATGCTCGACGTTGTTTGAAGTAGACGATACTTTGTAACAAAACCTAAGCTCTTAGTCGATATATTTTGCACTCTCCCTTTCTCTAAAGCTTTATCTCTCATCAATGATGCCAACTCAATCTTTATTTCCAAAGCTATCAACGTAAAAATTGCCACATACAATCCCAACAAAGATATCCGATCCCCTTCAAGGGTTAACAGAGCAACAAACCTCTCATCTTCTCCATTTTCTGCATTAATTAACCTCAACTAACCTTCCAACAAATACATATCAGGTAGAAGTGCAACGAGGAGTGAAAACACCCAGGGTAAAAACCTCAGGCTTGATGTCGAAGGAAAGTGTGTAAATACCACAAAGACAGATGCACACGTCATAGCTCCAACAAGAAAGGCATGTAGAATGGGAGTTTGACTAAAGAACTCAACACAGACGTAGATACCAAATGTGATCCCAACACCCACAACATCTTCTGAATTAGTTGTGTAACAAAAGCACGGTTGAGAATTGGTCTCGTAACCACCCGAAACTGATGCACAACCATTTCCCTAATTGGACTGCAAATCTTATGGGGGAAGATATTCATTAACCCAATCTCTAATAAATCGAATGATAATATCGTCGGACGTTAATGCAACAAGTGTGTGATCATATCCTGGCCAGTTTTCTCGAGATACATATACTAACATAGGTAAACAAATATCCATGTTAGTAAAGTCAATGATCCCCATAGGTTGGGCTTACAGTTAGGAGATATTAACAACACCTATATAATTCTGGAATTATCTTCTCTTGCTAATAAATCAACACTCCCGAAAAATCCGTTTATGGATTTTAAATGCCAATATTTGGCTATACAACTCATAGGTTTGGCCATTTAGAGATTGTTCCTTTAATATTCCAGCATCGTGTGACCACTTTTTAGCTCTTAACCGATTGTTTGCTGCAAGAGGTTAAAGTTCCAACAAAGATCCCAAGAAGCTAAAAATGCAACAGTTTCTATATCCAAAACTTTTCATCATACAATTATATACTTGCAGATTGTAGCGTGATTGTTGATAGCATGGATTGGCATTGATGTTTAATGGAAATTGTGGTAGTGGTGTCATCGAAAGGAGTCATATTTATCAATGGATATGTCAACATATTATAAGCAACTCATCATCCACTGTTTTTGCCCACAAACTATATCGAGCCATCTTGAAAGAAAGGCATTAGTATCAATTAACGAATAGTTTCCACAACACCGAGCATAGTGACAGTGACATCGTTCTTAGATCTATTGAATCATATAATTCTGAGCTCAGTATTGACTGTAGAATGGTGGTTGGGTAAACCAACGAATTTTAGAATTGGCTGAATGAGAAAAATAAACTGCAGACTTGCAATGCATGCGAGCGTGTGTAAATGTCATCTTTTGGCATTTGCAGATTTATCAATCTCACTACTTTGAATTGCTCCCGCATGATCGTCTTATTCTTTGTGGAGGAACAAGGTACCATAGCATCAGTGTTTGTTGGATATTTTCAGTGTAATGCATGAGGGAAGAATCCTTATTATTATATATTTTTTAGGTTGAAAGGATGAGTGTAAAAAGAAAATTTTGATTTTTTTTTTTAAGTTATTTCATTTATTTTATTTTATTTATTTATTTTCATTATTCTTAAATTTTTAAAGAGAAATAAAAAAAAACAATTCAAATTCACATTAAATTAAAGAAAATAAATTTATGAGAAAATGGAGATAAATTCTTTGCCAATTAAAGATGAAATCGATTAGGCATGTTTGCAAACATTGATTTATTCATTCCTAAAAAAGTTAAAGATATATGACACTTTCTGATCCTCGCGATCGCACTAAGTGCGGAGGAAAGCATACTTATTGAAAGCAAAAAACTAAAAATGATATGTTTTATTCCTTTGAACCTACCTACTCTACTTTTAATTGGAATTTAGAAATTGATTAAGTGTAGTCAAAGATCCAATTTAACCATAAGCGCAACAGTAATAAGAATATGTTCATTGTGAATTTCGCAAATGATAATCGAAAATATATATAAACGTATGAAATTAAGTGTTGAAACTGTAAATTGACAAAATAAAAAGAAAAATTAAATGGATATAACCTGGTATCTACTTGAAACCATCGTTCGATAATGCCTTCGTAGGCATAGTTTTCACTCCTCAGATCGTGTCGCAACTCCTCGTTATCCTCCTTGATCTCCTGCTTGTATAACTGTTCGTCATCAGATGTGCAGAGTGCTTCGTATGTTGATTCATCGTTTGTTGTTGGAGGAGTAATTAATCCCTCGACTGCTGTCAAGATCTCCTCTTTGTGAGAAAAGGAGATCCCGACTTTTGCAAGGATCTGAGTGAGTTATTCCAAGCTTACACTCATAGTTAAACCATATCGAAAAAGGAGATTGATTAATCATCAAAGATTTAAAACTAAGAAATTGAAACTATTTGTAAAAATAAAACACGCCAAACTTGAACTCCTTGCGTTACTGAGACCCTGCTGTCACCAGGTTATTTGTTCGCACAATTAGCTCATTGAAAAATCATTTTAATGAAAATCAAACCAAATACTAGAAAAAACGAAAATGAAAAACTAGTACGAAACAAGTGCAAAACAAGTGCGAAATGAGTACAAAACCAAAGATGAACAAAATCAAAAGCAAACTAGTATGAAAGAAGAAACTAATTCACAATCCAAACTTTACACTAAACTTTACACTTGCATGAAATAAAATCAATTTCACACAACTGAAAAATAAAATCTAACTCTAACCCTTTTAACACCTCCTCGGCAACGATGCCAAAATGTCGAGCGAATTATATGATAGTAATTGCGACAAAAATTGTCAATCCGGAGTCGTAATCTTATGAGATGCACGCAAAGTGTATGCAGGGTAAGTGGATTTCTAATCTATGCTAATGATTGAAAAGAAACATGTTAAACTACTGTCATTGAATCTAAATCTAAGAAAGCACAAAATATGCAACTAATCTATGAAAGGAAACTATCATAATGCTACATAAACTTGAGACTAAAACTGAATCTACGAAATCAAATGAGACATAATCTAACTATGAAAGAAAAAACTTAATCTAACTACGAAAGCATGAAATCTAGAATTAATCTATGAAAACATGAAAGTGCATAAATTAAATCTAATGAAAGCATTTTAAAAACATCTACAACAACACACGACAAAAAGGTAAACGACAAACCACTATGAGAAAGTAAAATCTTGCATTAAAACAATCCAATACATGACAAATAATGAAAATCACTATCTCAAAACTATAAGACTATGAATCAAAGCTCAATCACTCTATTCTTCTATTCTCTATTCTAGAGAGAGGCCTCCTCTTGAAATGAGGAGAGAACCCTCTTATTTATACATAAATGAAGATAAGAGACTCATAATTACAGATCCACTTTTCTCTCAACCTATCCCTTCAAAT
>SNQJ01S0090910.1:0-11862 GCA_010110895.2 Picea sitchensis | reverse complement strand
TCTCTATTCTAGAGAGAGGCCTCCTCTTGAAATGAGGAGAGAACCCTCTTATTTATACATAAATGAAGATAAGAGACTCATAATTACAGATCCACTTTTCTCTCAACCTATCCCTTCAAATCCTCCACAAATATCTTGGATAATATATTCTATCTCTGATCTTCTCCTTTAAGTTAGCTTGAATGATTATCTCCAAATCAAAGCTTGAAGATGAAATTCGAATTTGAAGATAGGTGGTGATTTTTGACTTTGTGAAAATCTTCAAATATGCCTGTAGTCATCACAAAACTCATCCAACTTTGAGATATAATGAAAATATGTTAATTTTCTAATATTTAGTCACAAATTCTCTTAAAAATACTCAAAATAAATAATTTGGAAAATGGAAATGTAAACCCATATGTTTTTATGAAAGTGATGATAATTATGGTTTTATGGAAGAATGAAATGGAAATAAAGGCGACAAATGGTATATGAAAGATGAATAAAGTGTCTTATTTTTGCGACCCAACATACACCCTAGTAGTGTTCAGGGGGGGGGTGTTGGAGATATTACTGTTATAACACAATTTTCCTCACCATTGCTATCTTGCACAAAGGACCTTTTTCCATTTCCCTATGCATACTTATCACCCCTTTTTGATGAATCCAGAACCAAAAATACACATTTTCCCACATATATGCTCCCTATCTACTATACAACATGCGTATATGCAGGTTGCTCCACTACAACCCACCTACATCAGGATTTGTGCCAGAAAATACAAAAATGGAGTCAGGTTTCCATGTCACGAAAGGACATCTCTGATCCTTGGCCTTCCATATACTGGAAGCGTTCTGACTCGGCCCTTCAGTTTCATTTCTAAGGCTATAAGAGCACAATTATGATTTATGGAAAAGAGGAGAAAGCATTCAACTTTGAGAGCAAAGTTACTCTTGAGAAATTACTTCATATTGAGTCTGCATCCCTTTGTCCCTCAAGTCTAAACATAGTGTTCATCCCCCAAGCTCTTTCTCTATTGTTGAGAGGACCTCATTGCCTCTTTCCTATGAGCTTTCCTTTGGTGGAGGATTGAAGTGGTGGAGACCCAGTTGGAAGGAACTTGGTTTCTTGGTTTCAAACCGTGTCGACACGGAAGTCTGTAATGTTGTCACTTATGTTGATCAATTATTAATAGAAATACTCATTTCCCGTCCTATTGGTATCGTGAAAATATATGATTATTATCCATGGGCATGTTTGTAATGTTTATTAATGGATTATGCTATCTGATGTGCTAACCCCTTTATATTATCACCATATACTTGCTCTTATTGTTTTTTTAGAACTGGTTGCAGGTATAAAGCTTTGGGTTAAAGTGCTCAACGGTGGAACATCATCGAATGTTGGATCAAGGTAGGCCTCTTTCTTATCTTGCAAATTAGTTTGTATAGCATATGTTGGAATTGGGTTGATTTTTGCAGTCATACCTATGTTGTGGTTTACCCTTGGCCATAGAGATTTTTTCCCTCATAACAGAATTGGCGACTCCACTGGGGAAATAACTTCCTTCTAAGGGTTGAAGTATTTTTTCTTCTTGCATTTCTCTTTTTCCTTTGTGTTTCTTGTCGTATCATTGCTTGACATATTTTGTTCACTCTGGGTCTGAGTTTTCATCCTTTTTTCCCTTGCCTGGCCTTGTTTTAAACCCTGTACACTTCTTTTGCCTTGATAGTCACGTATACATGCGTTCTATCTCACTGCAAGCTGCGTATATATGCACTATTTCCTTGAACAGTCGCGTACACCTTATTTCCTTGCTTGGTTGTTGGGTGGGATTTGATGATTGTTGAGCCTTATTAGGTCTCTATAGTGCCTGTTGAGATTCTCTGGGATGGAAGGAAACCTGTTTGGAGTTGAATTTTTGGGCGTAGTCTTTCTCTTAGTTTTTCATTTTTTACTTTTCCTTTTTCTCTGGGTTGTTTGCTTGGTTGTTTGATATTCTTCTTGAGTTATTGCTTTTATACACAGTAGAATTTATATATCAGGTTGCTTATCAGTCCATGCATTTTCTCTTTAATATATTGAGAATACAAAAAAATAGGCATTTTGCATTGATTGGATTTTTTGTCTTTGAACCTTTATCATTAGCTTAGTGCACTTAACGAAAGATTGCATTTTACTTCTGAATTGCAGAGTTGAAATTGAAAATTGCACTGTTTTTATACACATATCATTTATTAAAAAGTTAAAGATAGACTTTGCATTGTATTCATATTTATTTTCTTGCAGAGTCATAACATCATGATTTTCGCTTCCATACCCTTTTTGAGTAATCACGACCAATAAAAAATTACGCTTTAAATTAAAATTGATTCATCACGATTTTATTTTTTAGGGTGCACAAACTAGTCTAGGATTTAGTGCCTTGGAATAGGATTTTGTGAGTAAACTTATCCAAGTAAATTAAATCAACATATGTGCCCAAGAAAGGGAGTTGAGAAGTCCATTGTATAATTGGTAAGATCAAGAGGCTCTTCTCATACCAGAGCAATCATGAGGTCGCGCAAAGTTAGTTGAAGGGATAACCCCTGGATACTCACCTAGCGTCAGAGATATTTTTGTGGATTTATTCGTATTTGGGGATATTGCTAGTACCCATACCTCTATGAGAGGCGGTTCTTTAAAGGTTTTAGGCTTTGCTACCCTGCCCGTACGGTGATCCAGACTTACGATTGCTCGCCTGTGCATCGGTTATATAGTGGTTTATTAGTTGATTGACTTAGGTATCTCATAGGTTACTTGCAGGGGTTATTCTGCTTGTATCCTGGGTCAGATAGGGATCGAACAACACACATCCTTTTTGGAGGATTACCTCTCCGGGGGGATCTGATCGACTGGTTTTTAAGCCCATTAGGGCCCCTATAATTGATTATGTTACCTTCAAACTTTGGCGGGGAGTCTCAGGTCCCTCTTGGACGAGACATACCTTATTTAGCGAGGGAGGCGACTGAACCACTTTAGCCCATTTGCATGCATATTGGTCGTTCGAATTTTTGGTATGATCTAAGACTACTAGTTGGACTTAGGATATTTTTATTTTTTTTCGAGTCATAAGTTGTCGTGGAGTCAGACCAGCATCTCCGTCGGTCTCATCGGTTGTTACAGTTACCACCGGATTTTGGGTTCTTGCTTTCTAAAAGGCATAGAGTTTTTAGTAGTGGTACACACACATCCACCTTTCAGACTTGTGGTTCCACAAGGATGAGTATTGAGTCTAGTATTTAGAACACTGGGAGTTCTTCGACTCCCATACCCACTATAGTTAATGGTACCCCTTCGACTCCTGCAACCGCTACAGTTGCAGTGATGGAGGATTATACCGGTACTATGGCTCAGCCCGTAGTTAATTCTTCATCTCTTGCCTCAAACCCTTTTGAGGGTTTTGGTCACTCGTTGAGTTACAATGTTTAGTCCATCCCTATGGCTTCTAGTCCATTTTCTTATGGTATGCCTAAATTCACTTCATAGTTTTCAACTGCCATCCCAGCTGATGGCCCTCGTGCTAGTCTTGGACTTGGGGGCACTACACCTCCTTACACTCCTTTTCCATTTGGCGGTTCTCATATTCCTCAAACAAATCCTAATATAAGAAGTGTCCCTTCTTTTAACCTCAGTTCTAATCCTTCGACAACTGGATAGAACAATCCAGTCAGTGGACAAGTTCCACCTTATATCCCTACCTCCTCGGTGTCGATTCTGACAAATACTTTTGGCATGACAAATCCACTTCAATCCTCCGGGTTCCCATATGGACAAAGGCAGTCTTACACTTTGGGCAACCCCCAGCCTGAATTTAATCCGGTTGAGGGAAATTTTCACAATCCCTATCAGAACATTCCTGCTGGAATGATGCCCAACCCACCCTATACGAATCATCCTGGAGGAGGGACTTATAATTATGGGCATGGCTTTGGTTCTTACCAGAATCCTGGGTGGAATGCAATTCCCAACACACAATATTTCGCGGGAGGATGGGGCCAGATGTCGCAACCCCGTCTCCCTTTTATGGCCACACTCAATCTGCCAGACTTTTCTAAGTTAATGAATGACCAGGTGAGTCATGATCCCACATGGTCCCCCATCCCCACCAAACTTCCTTTAGACATTCCAAAGTTTGAGGGTAAGAATGGAGAGGACCCTGGTGAACACGTCACTACCTTTCACCTTTGGTCCTAATCGAATTCCCTAAACCATGATTCTATTAGATTATGATTATTTCAATGCACTCTCATTGGAGTTGCTTCACAATGGTACATTGAGCTACCTAGTGGGACATACAAGTCATTTTATCAGTTGGTGGTAGCCTTTCTCAACCACTTTCAATTACCCATTCGTTATGATGTTAGCCTCGATCTTTTGTCGACCTTACGCCAGGACACTGCCACTCACATCTTAGATCATATCCAGGAGTGGAAAGACGAAGGCGGTTGATTAAGACTCCTATACCCACGACATTTCTCCTAGAATGGTTCATAAAGTCTTTGCACCCTCCTATCTCGAAGGACGTTGCTACTTCCAGGGTCTCCAACGAGGAAGAAGCTATATTTAGGGCCCAACAGTTAGATTTAATATATTCTCAGTCTAGGATGTTATATCACCTTCTTCCAGAAGCACCACGGTCAAACTATGATCCTAGGAAAAAACCCAGACCTCATGTCAATGGAATTGTAGGGTCTGCCAATGTAAAGTCCATAGACTCGGCAACAAAATCTGCTAGAGGATCAACTTCGTCTAGATCCTCCAAACCCACCCAGTTGGCAGATGTACATTTCGTGCAGTCGTCAAAAAACCGATATGATGACCAACAACCATATGGGAATAAAAGGAAAGGTTGAAACAATCGTAAAGGTGGGGAAAATGGTAACAAACCCAAGGACAAAGATAATAATGGTAAGCAGAATGATAATGCTGGAGAGGGCAAGAAAGAGAAACGTAAGGTGAAGTTTCCTTGTAAACTTTGTACCGATGACCACCTTACACATTTATGCCCCAAACTCACGGAGGCTACGAGGCTTTTAAATCTACTGCCTGCTATGCTGACGAATCCATTCCCACACAACCAACACTTAGCCTCAAGCTCTTCGAACGCCGAAAATGCGCCTGGTGGAAGTCAAAACCCACCATCGCAAGATGGCGGTCATGTTTGTATCAATATGGTCGACGCAAAAATCAATATAGCCACACTTTCTTGAGATTATAGCTCTTCAAAAGATAGTACCGGTCTAGAAGCTCCTCCTCCCCTTTCGAAGATGAACCTACAGATTGAGAAACCGGAGCCACCACCTCGTATTCTGAAAGGAGTACTCAAGTGCTCTACTCACAACCCTAATGCTAGAGCTGCCCAGAACTACTCTATTGTTGAGGATCTAGGCTAAACCCCTTATGCGATGTCGGATTTGGAGGTACTCCAGACGTGTCCATCACAGAGGAATGCCTTACTCTCTATCTTAGGAGCTCTAGAACCTAGTGTCTCAAAAGTTATCAAGTTTGACATCATGAATGTGAAGCCTCGCTTACCCTACCATGTGGCTTTCCAAATCCACGTGGAGTATTCCAAGTATACTATCAAACGAGTGATCGTTGATGAAGGTGTTGGCACTTGCGTGATGTCTTTGGTCTGTTGGAAATCTCTCGGTTCTCCGACCCTTTCCAAGTCGTTGAACATGTTGACTGCATTTGACAGTCATTCCTTCCTCCCTCACGGTATTCTCCCTACCTTTCAGGTCCAGCTAGGTGGGAAGATGGTAGAGGTGGAGGTAGAGGTAGTTGATGCACCTCTTGATTATAACCTGTTACTAGGTCGCAATTGGACCTATGCTATGGTCGTTGTCGTATCGTCCGTCTTCCGTACACTTTGTTTTCCTCATCAAGGGGATATAGTGACTATTGACCAGTTATCCTTTGCATACTCTAGTCCTAACGCATATGTTGGACCGTCAATCCCTGTGATCGACAATTCTTAGCCGACAACTGAGAATATCAGTGTTAGAATGTATTCTTCCCTCATTGGTACCTTCGACTTCTCGGCACCAATTCACCATGTTTACGCCATGTTTAGTAGGCCTGATTTAGCAGGGAGATCCATTCATTTCCACACTTACTATCTTAGTGATCCATGGACCCTACCTTCTCCGACTTTGTCGTGTCAAGGTCAGTCGCATGTTGGCATAGCTATGCCACTATCGGCAGTGGAGATTGTGTATCAATTTGTTCTTGAATCTTCCACTGATCCTAATCATGTTACCTCGCAGAAAGACGAGGAGGATATTGTTCTTAGGCCCGTATGGGCCACCTTGTTGTCTTGTTCGCATGATTTCTTAGATGAGACTTTTCCTTCGGATGAAGCCATCCTCGAAGCCATGACTGGTTCTGAGAGACCTTGGGATGATATGCATCATCAATCTTATTTTCTCCCAAGTCTTGAAAGAATCGAGCAAGATGACTTTTGGTCTACCTTGAGTGAGATACTCGGTCACATTGTAGTTCCACTTGATACGCACGACTTTTATGCCGAAGGAAATATGGCAAGTATTTCTCCTACCGTCTCGATCGATATCTCTCGTACCCATGGCAAAATTGAGAATGTAAACATAGGTGTGGATTGTTCGCCATAAGAAATTATGATCTACACTGAACTCTTCAAATAATTTCGAGATGTATTTGCTTGGTCATATGAAGAGATGCCAAGGATCGACCCTTGTATTTTCGAACATGAAATTAGGACTTACCCGGATGCTAAACCGGTTCGACAACATCTTAGAGCTGTAAATCCTAGGAAGGCCCCTGCTATTAAGGCACAGGTGGAGAAGCTACTTAATGTTGGCTTCATCTAGCTGGTTTCCTTGACCGAGTGGGTATCCAACCCCATTCATGTGAATAAAAAACAAGGAACTATTCGTGTGTGTAGGACTTTCACAACCTAAACAAGGCTTGTCCTAAAGATAACTTCCCCACACCTTTCATTGATCAAATTCTCTATGAGTGTGCGGGGAGTGAGATATTTTCTTTTATGGATGGATTTTTAGGATATAACCAAATCCAGATCAAACCTGAGGACCAACACAAGACATAATTTATATGTCCTTGGGGTACTTTTTCATACCAAAAAATATCTTTCGGCCTTAAAACGCCAAAGAAACCTTCCAATGCGCCATGACTTTTGTTTTTCACGATCTCAAGCACATAGTCGAAGCCTACCTTGATGATCTTGCTTCCCAGTCTTGCAAGAGAGCGGATCATGTTGTACACCTTCGGCTAGTTTTTGAAAGATGTCGTTACTATAGAATTTGGTTAAACCCTCACAAATGCATATTTTTCATTAAGTTTGGTCATCTCTTAGGATTTTTAGTTTTCGAGACTGGGATCTTGGTATATCCTCTCAATGTTGAGGCAATCCTTTAGTTGCCTCCCCCGCGCATGATTATACAACTTCAAGGTTTACAGGGAAAATATAACTTTCTACATCGGTTCATAGTGAATTATGCCAATATCACTAAGGGTTTCATGTGCCTTTTGAAGAAGGACACCCCTTTTATCTAGGATAAGCAACCCTAGGAGTCTTTCGATGCTTTGAAGAAATCCTTCGTATCGGCCCCTCTGCTGAAATCCCCTGATTACAATAGAGATTACTTGTTGTATATTGTCGTTTTTGAAGAGACGATTGGTATGGTTCTATTTTAGGAGGAAAATGAGCTCCATGAGCACATCATCTACTATCTTAGTCAAAATTTAGTCGGTTCTAAGATTAATTACTCCCATGTTGAAAAGCTAGCTTTAGTTGTCGTTCACGCAGTCCAACGTTTACTTCACTATATATTACTTTGCAAGACTATTGTGGTTGTTGATGCCAATCTGTTTCAATACGTCCTTACCAGATGTATCATAGGGGGAAAGTATAATAAATGGATTTTCATCTTACAAGAGTTCGATCTCGACTTTGCTTCGGCCAAGTCCAAGAAATCACTAGTTTTTGCAGAGTTAATATCCAATTTTCCACGATTAGATGAGGATGTTATCCATGTCGATTCATTTGTGGACAAACACATTTTCCTTGTCTCGTTTTTCGACCCCTGGTATGGAGACATCGTTTTATATCTTCAAACCTTGAAGTTCGCTCAACATCTCTAACAAGATGATCGACGACGTGTTAGACACCAAGCCAAAAATTATACCATCGTCGGTGACACTTTGTCTCATCGAGGAATAGATAATATCTTGTGTTGTTGCTTAAATCACGAGGAAGTCGAGTCAATCCTAAACGATTGCCACAAAGGGGCTTGTGGTGGTCACCTATCCGGGCTTGCGACAACCCAAAAATTTTGCTAGCCGGTTATTTTTGGCCTACTATCTTTAAAGATTGTATCGAAGTGGTTAAGAAGTGTCACCCCTGCCAGTTGTTCACTCGGAAAATGCGCTCGCACCCAACCCCTCTTCATCAATTCATTACTGTCGGTCCCTTCACCAAGTGGGGGTAGATTTCGTCGATTGCAACTCAACTTCAGCTGGGGGGCATCAAGAGGTTATCGTGGTCATCAAATACTTTACTAAGTGGGTTGAGGCCATGCCTACCATAAAATCCGATGGGAATACTGCAACCTTCTTTGTGTTCAACCAAATTATCGCCCTGTTCGGTATCTCGAGTGAGATTGTCATTGATCATGGCAGTCACTTTCAGAATGAAATGATGGTAGAACTAGCATCTAAGATGGGGTTTAGACATGTTCATTCATATCCTTATTACCCCCAGGAAAATGGACAAGTAGAGGTCGTCAAAAAGTCTCTCAAGACCATTTTGCAAAAAACTATCAGTCAGAGTAATTCCAATTGGCACATCATGCTATATCCCACGCTTTGGGCATACCGAACCTTGGTTAAGACTACCACCAGTTTTTCCCCTTTTCAGTTAGTGCACGTTGTGGATTCAATTCTTCCTATTGAATGTGAAATCCCTTCTCTCAATTTGGCAATTGAGCTCCTACCTGAGACTTCATATTTAGAGTGATGTCCTGTGCACCTACAAAGTCTTGACGAGCAGCGTCAGGATGCCTTTACGACTATCGAGGAAAACAATAAACGTGTTAAGGTTTAGTATGACAAGTATGTCTATCCCCGGTTGTATGGTGAGGGTGACTTGGTCCTCTTATATGACCAAGCCAAAGAACCACTAGGGGAAGGCAAGTTTAAACCCATGTGGCACGATCCTTATATCATGCGACATTGTTGGCACAGGGGTAGACCCAGGGTTCAACACTCAAGAGCGCACCAAAAAATCCCTAACTACCGGCCCTTTCGACAACACCTGCGAAGTAGATGAAGTATTACTCGAGGTAGAGGTAGAGTTGGTTGCAAGACTCAGGTGTCTACAACCTTAGCTGGGACACAGATCTATGATTATATCATTTATCGAGCACTTAGCATCGATCATTCATCAATATTTAACCCTTATTATACTTTGCAGACAACATAGAGCATCACGGTGTACACTTAGATCTACAATATTTCAACACTTAACCATAGTAACCCAGATCAGATCCAGTAGATCAACACTAAGCATCCTCATACACATCAGATCTAACAATTAGATATATCTAAGAAGCATAGAGCATAAGTGGATATATCAAAGCACATATCATAAGAAAAAACACATTGAATCAAAGCACAAAGCATAACACACAAATTTATGTGGTTCACCCCCCACCCTGGGGCTACGTCTACAAGATATTCTTCTTTATTATCGTCTTCAATCTGTTACAAGCACAAAGCCTCCAAAACCCTTATTTGCATAGGACAAAAGATCTATGTAGCTCGCTAGATCCGTCTTCCTTGCGTTACATCACTTAGCTTCCTATAGCAACCTCACAGTAACTTGCACTTAGCCTTGCAAGTCTTACACAGTTCGCACACAACACTTATTCAACATCACATAGATGCACTACCAATTGCACTAAGCAATCACATCTTCTTCACACCTACTCCTTACATTGCCTATCCTTTTATTTATACATTACAAAAGTGGGCCTAAGCATGGGTAAACCCACAAGCCGACATCCCTTTCCCATTACATTAACCCAAAACCCTAAAAGGGCCTAAAAGTGGATCGATATCCTGTGATCTCTGCTTTGCCTGGCGCTCCATCTTTGATAGGTTGTCGAAGTCCAAAAACGGTCAAATATGACCAAGTGTTCCTCAAAACTTGGTCAAGGGCCAATAGACGTGTTTGAGAAAAAGGAGCCTACAAGTTAGAGAATTATGAAGGGAATAAATTGGTCGAGCCCAGAAATGGTCTCTATTTGAAAAAGTACTACACTTGAGCCCTAGGCTTGGGCGAAACTCTCTGTATACTAATGTAAATTTAGTGTATATACATCTCTTTTTCCCTTTTCTTTTGTCTTTTGCTTGCTTATCGAGTTTTCCCTTTTGTTGGCAGATGTCAACGAAGTCTTCAATCTACCTAGGATTTGCAGACGGAGCCAGTCGTCATACATGGAACTTGGCTTCCTCCGCTTGGGTGGTTTACTCATCCGAGGGTACACTGGTGTCTTAAGGTGGGTATGCCTAGGTCCATCCACGAATAATGTGGCTGAATATAGTGTCATCATAGAACTCTTGCGTGATGTTATCTTGCATGGTATTCTCTATTTAGAAGTTCACCTGGATTATTAGTTAGTAGTATGTCAGTTGAATGGTCGTTACCACGTGGTGATCCTACTTTACTCCATCAATTCCTATGGGTAGATCTTTTAGAACGACAATTTGATTTTATTACATATTATCACATTCCAAGGAGTTATAATCATGTATCTGATGCCTATGCTAATTACATTTTAGATTGGCATTTGTCACATTAATAAACCAAAGAAAACTATTAAATCAATATACACATTGTAAGATATAAGTAAAGCCGAAGATCCCCTTTTTATATTTCAAAATATGGTGTTTATATTACAAAAATTTGGGCTAAAACCCTCAATAAACATATAGAGTCGGTATACATATCCCACGACATCTACGCCTGTGGCACCGGATGTGTGTCACAGTAGCAAACCACGACATTTGTGAGACGCCGGAAGAGTCATACCCATGCTCTAAGTACACCAACCACCTGTCGTTGCATGGCTTCAGGTATATCCTCTACTTGAACCATAGGAATCCTCTGCGTCAAATGAGACAGGTTGCCATGCATGTTCTGTAGGACTCTCTCGGCTTCTCCTCCCACCGCTTCATCTCCCCAATTCCTTCATCTATGTCAAGGGAATCCCTCTAGCCATTGCAGACCCACGTCTGTGATTACATAAGTATCTAGTTAATATTTAAACACCATCCGAAAATATTTTTGTTACCTAAATACAAAAATACAAAAAAAACTGAAATATTTAAAATTGTTTTACCTATGCCACCGTAGTTAGCCCCTGGTGGAAGGGGCATATATGGATCTCCTCTTAAATTGATCCATGCATAGGGATGGTCGTCCAGAGCAATGACTTGTCTCTGCCACCAGAAGAAAAAAAAATCATTGTAGGGTGTCGACACCCTACCCCCCCCTTTTCGTCTCATGACCTCGATCTAGTGCGCCATGGCTGGATCACGTGGTCCTCTAGGAAGGATCTCCACTCTAGGTCCCAGACCTAGAACCCGCTCGAAAAAGAAGCTGCAAAGAATAGAAGCAAACCTGAAGTTTTGCTTACCCCCCTGTTTTCACTCTATCAACTGTGTAAGGTAGCTAGAGAGGTAGTGGGGGGGCCCAGAGGGCCCATAGTGATAATAGTGGAGGTCATTCAATGTAAGGTGGACTAGGTCCACTATATTATTAAATAAGGCTC